>JAHZMZ010003514.1:0-12762 GCA_027743805.1 Lepidocyrtoides sp. E14 | reverse complement strand
GACTCTTTTCACAAATAATAATAATAATGCGCCGTAACTTCACATTTCATGGCACGATTAGCTAAATCAAGACTCACGACTTTTCCTTAGAAGAGAATCCATTCATTAGAAAACACGGGGAACATTATACATTGGTTGTTGAAGTTATTATATACCACTTACGTGAATAGCTGGTCATGTCTTGTGGAAACGAGATATGCAAAAACTTTTCAGTTTCTTTCACGCATTTTTTTTAAATTGATGAAAGTAAGCTGGTATCGTTTTAAAAATCCTTCCTCGCATTCTTTGCTTTTTAAAGAAATATTTTATTCTTATTTTAGCTTTTCAAGTAATGTATATATATATAGGTATATGTGTACATGATTTGGCTCGAGTATTTGGGCCGCAAGTTCTGGTGGAAAAGTGTTCTAAACTATTTATCTGAATTTATTTAAAAAGTAGCCCTACGGCGAATAATATTTTTTTCTTGATTCTACTTAATAAAAAGTATTTATAATTCCAAGAGGCTCCTGATTTTTATTGTTGGGTTCACCAATGAACAGAACAGAAGCCGATAGTAGCTGCTGGAATTCCGATGTAATAACAATAATGATGACCGTGGCCAGTGGCCTTCTGTCATAAGCTCAGCTTCTGTCCAAAGTAAAGGGTAGCAACTTAAATTAATGATTGATAGGATATGGGGGTATAAGCAAGGAGAAGTTAATCAACTACATGGCGCATATTATGATGCTGCCAACCACGGTTTAAATCTCTGACGTTATATATAGTGGTGAAAATGACTTGAGGAGAGCAATGAATTACTTTACTTGATTTTTTTATCAATGATGGTCTAGAATTTTTATGAAATGAAGAATGAACAATAACAGCTTTTTGGTGTGCTCAAAAACATCATTATGATCAACAGAGATGAGATATCAGGAAAAATGTGTGTGTGTGTGTAGTACAGCTTTGAATGGGTTATATTGAAGAAAATATTCAAGTTATAGCCTGTAATCCTGCTTGATGCTTTTTGTTTTATGGATTGAACGGAATAAGTACATGTTTTTCTCCCGTAAAAATCTAGCTGCTTGCTGAGATTTGTGTCTAGAAAAGGTCTGTACTTTTTATATTTTAATTCTTTTGGGTCGTTTTTCTTGTTGGACCGCATTCCCTTGGATTCCCACTCATTCTTGATCATCATGAGAAAAAATATTATAACAGGCTGGAGCTGGAGCAACTTAACTAGTTAAGAGTCCAGTCAGTTTGAAAAGGTAAAAAAGGTAAATGAAGCAACATGAAATTGTCGATTAAAGAAAAGAGGTACATACCGTGAGAGTTTTTTGGTGAAGACTTTCTTATGAAATGAAAGAAGAAACATCTATCCTGTTTTATGGGTACCCACATCGCATCTTTGTCTGCAAGGAATCTTGGAGTCAAGCTAACCATATGTTGCGCGTCAAGAGCAACAGGTATTTTTTTCTTTTTGAAATCACGTTCCTTTACCTTCCTTTCCAAACATGCAATCTCTCGAACTTGGTATGCATTTTTTTTCTCCAGGTCACAGAAAGTGCATATATGCTTCTTTAAAACTTGAAAAATTTAAACATTTCTCTTTCGTCTCCTGAGTGTTGTGTTTGGTATCCTTTCGCTGAATGAAACTTGAGGTTTATGCTAACCACTTACAGCTTTTACTTTTAATACAAAATATTACGACAGACACAATTGTCTTTAAAACGGATTTGATTTGGGAGTCGATCATTTTCCAACCTTACGTTACTAATTATTTTATATCCATATCTCTTATTTATATTGGTTCTTGTTGCACAAAAGAATATTTTTATGATCAAAGTTTTTTGAAAAAAGATGGGCTTAGCTTCTTCCTGATAATTTCTGTCTACAGTCAGTACGTTAGCATGGATTATCTTCATCCAACTGCGCGAGCCAAAATAAACCCTAAAATATTGCGTCCTTTAAGTAGACTTGCGCCAGTTGTGTCACATTCCTTCACAAAGTAAGTGGAAAAGGATTGAAAACGTGCCACTATAGCTCGTGCGAAAATGTATGTGCCGGCAAAAGCATTTTNCACAAAGTAAGTGGAAAAGGATTGAAAACGTGCCACTATAGCTCGTGCGAAAATGTATGTGCCGGCAAAAGCATTTTTTTGAGGGATTTTATCTATTATCTACCACATGCATTAACCTTTTTTCGTTTTTGTGATCTACCATTCCATTGAGCAATTCATTGTCTTTACCCCCAATAAAAATGACCATTTCTACGAATTTTCACAATACTGCAATATCACTGAATGTCCCTACATTCACTGAATGACTGTTACATTAGCATGCACATGCGATATTGTTTTATTTAAGCAGATCACATGCCATTCATGCCAATATATTTAAAATATTGGAAATAGTTTTCGGTAGGTGTCATTATAAACAGTAAATAATCCTGCAATTTTGAATCCGTTTTATACGTTTTATTTTTCCCACCGTGAAGAGCCACAGCAAAACGAAAATGAATGAGTGTGGGACTTGTTGAAAAAATATGAGTATATTTCTTAGACGTAATTTTCTTGAGGCCAAAGTGCTCAATGGTCCAATCATCATCTATGCATACTGCATGATATTATTATATCAGATCTACTTTGTACGAAAAACATAATTAATTTCCCAAGTATGTTGACTAGTTTACTAAATAGTACATGTGGGTTGCATTAAACAACAAAAGTAAATTCGGACAGCAAATAAATCCTTCCCCTGGCAAATCACGCTTTGCAGTGAGAACTTAGGAGAACTTGCATGGGCAATATTTATGCATATATATTTCTAATATGTATGCACATAATATTATCCCGTCGTAACATTAAATAATACTTGATAATATCCAGAGAACATCGAATATCCGACAATGCCCAGAAAATATTACTCAATACATGATAATATTCAATTATATCACAATAATTACAAATCGTACTGTAATTTTCCAGTTGTTGCTGTTGAGTGTTGATCTCCACCTTCAGACTAGTCCAGTACATGATAATAAGAAGCCGATTGCTCATATAAATTGACGAAACCTTGAGTATTTTTTTACTTTTACTTTTTTACTTAATCTAGTTTTTGAGTTATTGTAGGCCGGACTTACACAATAATAGATAATAGGTACCATGTAATAATGCCGATTATGAACGTAAGACTGAATTTACCATTTTTATACCACCACCACTATGTGCATGTACCAACACTTTTGCTAAAATGCTTAAATCACCTTTCAAAATCTTGATACTATCGAATATATTGAGTGTCTTGTTTGTGAAGACTGAAGACGCTTTTTATCCTCAACCTCAAAGATTTGAACATGAGATATTTCTTTTATTCTCATTCAAACTTCATTATATTGCGTTGAACAAAATGAACGAAATATTTTCTCACTTTCACCGAACTGTGACTTCAAGATATTTTTATCGTGGAATGTCTGGAATGTCTTTGTTTGCTGTTTCTCTTTTGATAAGGCAATTTTCTTTCAAGCGTGCTGGGTAGGGTAGAATCGAATGAATGAACGTAAACGAAAAAGGGCAATTCGGGAAGATCTTATTGAAATGCTTATAAAAAGAAATTTCTATATAAACGAATGAATGAATGTGATATCTGCTAGTGGTATGCTATGTTGCCATATTTTGGAGCATAGGTAAGTAAGTATATGAATATTATGACGTATTAAAATGTTGCAGTATGATGGTAATAAAATCTCTGGCTTTAAGTTATAATTATTATAGACTTTATGATTTAAGGTGAAAGACAGTCGCTTGTCGTTTCAATTTTTGTATTATTGCTTTATTCGGTCGTTTTGCGATTGTTCACGTCAGCATAACATAATGTTAAATAATTATTGTTTGTCAAAACATATTATCTAATATAAAGTAATAATAATCCTCTTTCACTAGAGTATCGCTTTAAAAATCGAACACGGTACTCAGTTCTATTTGATTGAAATTTGTTGGTGTTAAAAATACATAATGCGGGATGAAGTAGAATTATAATACAAATCATTGGAATTCTGGATGGGTTAATATTTTTAAATAAAAAAGATAATAATATTTTACAGGAATTTCGTTTAAATAATACTACAATTAAAGAGAAATAATTGTCATTTTTTCAGTGTCAAAATATCAATGAATAATAATAATGTGTCAACCTCGCATGAAGGAAGACACGGAGGTATGCTAAATGTACGCAGTCTTTGTTCGTAAGTTGCTTGTGCTCCTCTAGAATCTAATGTTGATGTATGATATATTGTAAATATTCTACCGGCGTTGGCTGTAAAGTTCTTAACAATAAACTGGGATTTTTAAACCTTACTGATAATGGGTAGGTATGGATGGGTATGTAACAATCATTATTAAAATAATAAAAATCTGTAAAATGACTAGCTGCTTTCCGATGTCCCTGAGCTCAATTTGAGTAGAAACACAAGGATTTCATTGTTTCCTGTGAATGCCGCGTAATGAATCGGCGACCAACCATCTCGACTTGCTAAAGTGACATTGGCTCCAAGTGATATGAGTTGTTGGACCTATCAAGAGAAAACCAAATTTGAAATAAAGTAACAGTGGTTATATTTGTTAGTTTTGTACGCAACACTAGACGGTTACAAAATCAGTTAAAATTTTTTAAAAATAATTTATGGCTAATGCGGCACCCCGTTCTCTCTCAATCATAACATTTTGTGCATCTTATATATTTAAGAACTATGAATACTTTACTGCTGCAATTTTACTTAAGTAGGTGCATATTGAACAAACAGAAAAATGGGGTTTTGTTATAGAAAAAGTATGTTCATTTATTAGAGCGCAGTGCAGAAAAAAAGATTTTTCTTTTCCAATTATGAAGGCTGCCCACTTTTACCTTACATAATATAATATTTATGGCATTTATGAAGCAACAATGATAATATAACGAAAAGTGAATACCGAGTGCTTACAAATTCTAATCTTTCGGCCATAACACTCCTGTGTAGTAAGGTCAGTCCATCTTTATCCATTGAATCGATATGATGATTTTTAACAAAATCTAACAGGAGACTTGGATTGTTCTGTTCAAGAGCACGATGGAAATGTACAGCTGCAGTTTGATGCTGAAATATTTAGAGAAAATCAGTTACAACAAATATCCCAGGAATAGTTCAAAATCCTCCATAGTTGCTTGAATATTCCTCAACTTGCTTGAATGTAATAATAATGACAGATTTATGAGTGCAATGAAGAAAATTTATGGACACGCTCAGTCAGGAAGCGTTTTTGAAGGTTGCAAAAATGTTTTGCTGCATAATATCAAACAAGCAAATAGTATGCCAGGAAGGGACTGATGACAGTACTTTTTAAAAAGTTTAATTTTTTGCTCGATGAGTTCAAATTAAAAACTTGATACAAAACTGCCAAATCAACTAATGCCCAGTAGTCCATGCAATTTTTTCTCTGTGTATTTTTTTCCCGAGCAAAATTTTTTGCATGTATTCATAAAAATCAAAATGTCACGTACCTGTACATCAGTCGGTGCTGACTTTGCTATCTGCATTTTCTCTTCTGTTTGAGTCTTATCGTTTTTGTTATCCAGTCTGAAATTATATGGGGGTACGAAGATGGGGACAGTTTAAAAAATTTATTTTAAGGTAGCTACAACAGCCATATAGCCTGTCTCCCCGTACTTTTTACTATCACACACCTCTTTAACACAAAATGCTCTGTATTCCGATTCCGTGTTCTGTACTATGGAATTTCAAGATCCAACAAAACGGTCACTCCACCTTTAAAGTTCCAATCGAGACATTGCGTTGCAAGACTGATAGGAAACTAAACTTAAAAAAGAAATCAGCCCAACCCTATCGGCAACATGTATTATTACTCTGTAAACTTGTCTTGCGTATCTTAAACCACTCGTTTCTTCGCTTTTATCACAGCTTTGATGCTTTTCGTCTATCAAACTAGAAGTCCAGCAAATACTAGACACTCATCAAAACGAGAAAATTCAGAGCAAGAGAAAAAAATCGTCGTTAGCTGCTGTGATCCGAAAATTTTGTTCCGCAAGAAGCGAGATAATTTCTTGATGAAGTCTTTTTTTCTCTCTCTCTTAAAAAGTCACTCGTTTCAAGACGTGCATAAAAATTCGTAGAACTTTTTTTTTCTCAATATTATCCGTCTTCGTCTTCAAGAGTGAACTCACTGAGCAACAACCAGGAGAAAATGAACTGGTCCCTGGCTGACTTGGTAGAAAAAGAACAAGTCAAACTGTATGCAGTGCAGTAGTATCTGTTGTGGTGTGGTAACAATGCTACAATTCAATATTATGATAGACTGGTAATGATGATGATCCTAGAAGTTGCACAGGCAAAAAGAATGTGTATCATCGGCGAGATGGATAATTACTTGAAGAGCAGACCAGGAAAAAAATTGAGTCGATGAAGGAGAAAAGTGGATTGTGTGGATATAGAATGTAGTGGTCATACAAGTCGTAGTAAGAACTACCAGTGGTTTGCTTGATTTATACCAAGTTGATGTAGGTATTTATTATTATTATTATTATTATATAATGTAAGTGGGTAGGTATATATGCTGTAGTGGTAGTTGATGATGAATGTTCTTGATTTGATATAGTTTCTAGTGGTGGTGATTGTGGTGGTGGTGGTAGCAGTCGTATTGCTTTAGTAGACACGATGATGAAGTTAGAAAAGTGACTGCTCTTATTTCCTTTTTTACATGAAACCCCTGACTGAACCCCTGTTGTTGTTGTTGGAGGCAGGCTACTTGATTTTATTGAGAACTTTTGCTTGAAGCAAACTTGATGTTGCTGCTGCTGTTACTGATGATGATGACGATATGCGGCTAATGTTGTTGCTCCTTCTTATAACAAATGCCTCCGGCCCGGCTCTTCAATACTAGAACGAGAAGAGATGATGATGAAGAAAAAAATACAAACTCGATCAGGACTTCTCTCGCTCTCTCTCTGCCTGTTTATACATACACTCTTTCTCAGGAAAGAGTCTTGTTATAATAGGGTCCTAAGAAAATTCACTTTGAAAAGTGTCTAGGTACCATACCATGCACACGTATCTATGCATGGGCTGTCCTTTATATAGATATGCTTCTGCTGGTGAGGTTTCTTTCTATTTAATACTGCGACAGCAACAGGCAGTTTGATATTCTTCTACATCTGTAGCTTCTGCTTTGCTCAAAACTGAAGACGACGATGATGATTGTTGGTAATGTTGATGAAATTTGTATACGTATACAAAGAATTTAAGATATTATTTGACTGCCGACAACAAGATCGCCTTTATATAAAAAAAAAAAATTTTGGAGCAGCTTTGCTTGCAACTTGCTGAGCTGGAGAAAACTCAACCACCAGAGAGATTTTCATATAGCAAATAAAAATAAAAATAAAAGTGATCAAAATGATAACAATGATGACGATACCCTCTGAAGAAGTGGACTAAAGGACGAGTAAAAAACGACAAACTTTCTGGTCTTCCAACACAGTGAAAACTTTTAATTCGAAAAAATGATCATTCACTCCTCTTATTTTGAATAATATTTTATTTACTCGGGCTCTTTTATGTGAAGCAATGTAATGACAGAACAAAAAATATATATGGTTCCTTTCAGTTCTTGTTGCTTCCACTTCTGATTCTCAGAGGAAACTAAACATCCCGACGTGAATTTCACTAGTCCTTATATATTTTTGAGCGCTTCCCCCTTTCATGTGTGCTGGCATAGTTCATGAAACACGGGTAACGGGTACGGTACTGTACATACATTCATCATAAAAAATAGTTTTCATCTTGCTTATAATATATACATACCATAAGCTATTATTGCGGTTGTAGGTAGGTATATTTATATGCACATACATATAAGCACAATTCACATAAATAAAGTTGCAGCGTTGCCGGTTAGGTATGATGAGTTGATGTTGATGCTGCTGCTGCTACTCTCTCACCGGATAATGCAGTTTCTTATGAACTCTCTCCCGTATTCAATATTCTTCAGTTTTTCTTTTGATGATTATATGACTCTCTGTAACATTACCTTTGTTTCGCTTCTTACTAGTTTTTACACTCTCTGTGAGAGTAAGCATAAAACGCACATTGCTATTACGAAAATAATATGACATGCATTTTATTCATGTTTTTCTTCTTTCATGAGTTTTTGCTGCATTAAGCTTTTACACAATGACTTTAGTAAGATGAGGTTTTCTGGTTTTCTTGAGGACATACTTTTTATATGCTTTCTGTAATGCTTATGAATATTTGCTTTACATAACTTACAAAGATGAAAAAAATGTTTAGGAATATTTGTACAGAGATTTCCATGTTCAGTTATTACGCATTCATATTTTACAAATGCATGGTCGGGTCATAACAATTGATATAAAGAAAACGAGATATTTTTATTCTGACAAGATGAATGTGTGCTGTGCAATATTTACTTTTAAGGAGATAGCTGTTTCTTTGCATGGTGGTGAGTCAGCATCAAATTCTCCTTCAAATCTCTCTGATCGGGTATCGTAAACGTGACAAAGTAGTGCCGTTCGAAACCTAAATCAATTTAATTTCGGCAATCAGTTGATTTTTATTGGGTTTTACGGGATATTAAATTAATCATGAAAAAATTAAAACAGAAAAAAACAGGCTGGTTTAGTACGTATTAAGAAGCCCTTGTTTAACATTGTTGACTCTAGAGTTGGCCCTTCATCATATAGATCTTAGAATACGTACTTATTAGTGCACTGTTGTGGTAGTTAAAAGTGAGAATATGAAGCAAGTCGCTTTTACGGGTAATAGAAATTGCGTAAGCACATAATATTATGCTTCGAAAAAACCCGTCTTACGATCTTGCTAGACGTTGTTGTTTAGATGCGTGGGAACTGTGAATTATACTCTAATAATTTTCATTCTTTTTCATCCGTTAATTTTTCTGCAGGAACTTGGTTCATCCGTTGACGGTGATGCTGATGACCGGAATGATATAACAACATACGAACTATAGCTAATATAAAAAAATATGTGATAGTGATGATGATACATTGCAGTATTGCTCAATCATCAACAGAACCGGATCGATGTTCACACACTTTTCCAACTTCCTCTTTTCTTTTGCTAAGCATGCAACTTTGTATCTATTATACTAACAGCGAGCAAATGTATACCACACAGCTCATTTCATTTGCGCTTTTTGTGCATTTCATCAATAAACCATGATGCAGTATGTACATGTCACTAGATAAAAAGCACGCTTGTATGAGAAGTAAAACTGGTAGCAAATACATGTTATATCTACATGTATATATGGAAGGCCGACATTTTTAACGGATGATTTTTCATACTAAAGGTAATGAAGATTGGAGATGAGAGGAAACAAAGATTACCAATCTATTGGTCTCTCCTTCATCAGTTCGATTACGTATTTAATTAATTGTTGTATATTTCACAGTACAATAAAGGGTAGGGAAATTTTATCTTGGAGAGAACAAATAATTGTAAATAAACAGGAATGTAAACTTAAGCATCCTTAGATGGCATACAGAATATAATTATTTGAAACTACACTAGCAGTGTAATCTTATCAAGTCTTGTTTACGAAAGCACAAGCCAAATTTTCTGCGATTAAATTTTAACGGACAATGGCTGATGATCTTACACTGTCTCTGTCGTATGGACTGCACAGTACACATGAACAAATAAATGTTATCATCTCAAAATGTTTTCGGTTGACGTTTTTTTTGCATCCCAGCGTCAGTTTCTTTTCCTGGAGAGCTTAATATCATGGGAAAATCATAATGAGAACAGTCTCACTCCACCCCAGTGTGTATGCGTAGGTTTGGTCGTTCGTCCGTTTAGCTTCCTGGACGTAAGGTCTGAGCTTATGCGGATTTTTAGATGTGTGCATTTCACATGAATATATGCACGTTTCTAACAGCCTTCCTGTGCGATTGAAATCAATTCTACAGCACAGCTAAATGGGGAAGGGATCGTTTTGCTATGGAAGGGAAGGTAGAGGGAAATGGTTATGATGAGTGTGAGAACCAAAGCATTTAATGGTGTACATACTTTAATACAATACAAAGTTTGTGGACATATACATGTAACTGTGTGTGTGTGTACATGGACTTTATATTCAGATATTGTGTCGTATTCATGAAAGCAGCACGAGCTACGTACGTTCACGGCGTACACATTGGGATACAAGTAACGTGCAGTTTTTGCTGCTGTTTACCAAATTATATTAACATGTAACCCATTCTTTCCTATGATGAGTGTGACATGAGATATCCATAAAACCGCACATCCCATAATGCCAAGAACACTCACTCAATCTAAAACAAGGCCACGACTCCCTTCATTCTAGAATGGAAGAATTTGTATTATTATATAACTCACCTAAAAAACGGAAACTTTCACACAGGAATTTCATACATTGCTTCGTCCCACAAGAAAAAGTGAACCCTAAATGCGGTGGTGACGAAAAGGATATGTACCACACACTGAACAATGATGTGAATCTTTATAATTGGGTTGTTCGTTCACATAATATACCACCTTATTCTTCTTTCATAATAATACACTGTTTGTGGATATTATTATTCCAAGAAATGGATCGACAATCATCGTGTCAATGGCTCAACTGTTTTGCTGGATTTTTTATTGGAGTTGTATAGTTTGTATTTTGTTGTAAGAAAAAGAAAAGGAATATTATTAGGCATTATGATTACACTTTAATAATATGATTTAAATGAAACATATTATGTACTTGTGTGTATATCCCTCATAAAAATGTATTAGGGAGTCTCCTCTTTTCTGCATCCGTTCTGCTCCCTCTCCTTCATCATTTGATTTCATTAGGGTTTAGCAGTAGATTCCCATGTCTTCTTCTTCTTCAATATAAAACTTTCTCATGTGATAATTTTCTGTTGGGGTTAACCTTGGAAGATTTCAATTTTTATGAACTCTCAAAAGTTTTTTCTTCTTCTTCCTTCTCCGTTGAGACGAAGACCATCCTTACAAACAAAACAACCCAATCCTTCTCACTAATGCATAAAAGAAAAAAAGGATCACACACTGCGAACACATTAGAAATCATTTATGTATACTACCCATATCAATATTGAGGAGAAATATCGCTGAAACGTAATCCAAGTTTGTACAAATAAGCTTCGTAAGAAAGGAAGCCTTTGGTTGTGTTCTCTTGTCTTCATCATTCATTGTATGTGTTAACAAGATGATGATGATGCCATTATTAAAAGATATTCACATATCATCTTTTCTGTGGCTCCTTTTGAAATCTTTGGTTTGGACTGTCCGACAACGAGTCCTTCATAAACTTCTAAATGGCTGAGAAAATGACAAGTATTTGAAGTCCTGTGAAAAAATACTTCTCAAGGTTGAGCTCACATCCTTTTCACGCTGGATGGTTCATCTTTGAATTTTTGAATGATGAGAACTTGCAGAAAGAAGGACGATGTGAACGTTTGAAGTAAACAATGACTGGGACAAATTCCGATTTGGGACAAGTAAAAAAAAGATTTAAGGTTTTACGTGAGAAAAAATCATTGTCGCACATCAAAATGCGTTTGTTGCTTGCAGTGTTTCTTCTTTTTATGTAAAAAATTGTTGTGTCAAAACTGCGCTACTTGGAATGCTTTGCTGAAACGAAAAGTCCTTGAAAAGGGATTAACAAAAAGTTTTGATAAACAATGAGTCAATTCATTCGTAATTTCCTGCTTTAAAGTCATCTGGAAAATCTCTGTGCATTTATCATAGTATTATATCATTGCTCTTTCTTTCGAAAATCTTCACACTTAAAAAATTATACTGTTTTTATTACAAGTCAGATCTTGAAAAGGGGTGAGTAAAAAAGCTTTAAAAGTGTTAGACCAGACAAGACAAAAAAGACAAGCTACGAAACAGTAGCTTCAACCAAGTTTCACTTCAGTTTATAATTGAAATTGTTTAATGTTATTATTTGTCTTCTGTAGTTGGGCCACCTACTCTTTCAAATGTCTGTCTGGTTTGAATAAATGGATGTGTGAAAAACAAAAAAGAAGCAAAGCAAATCTATGGGGTGCAACACGTAATAATACTTGTGAGGTCTTTCCCTTCTTCTTTCATGGATTCTACAACAACTCTCTTCATTGCGCGTCTCTTTACGTGCATTATGCATTTAATTTTGTTTAGCTTCCACTCATACATTTGACAAATAAAAGTACTCAATCAACAGAAAAGCCATCAGATTCATTCAGATCTACTGGTATTATATAACCTGTTGTGCTGAGTATATAATGGATGTCAGTAAAAACACTTGAATGGGGCAAAATGAGAATATATAAAATATTTTTTGATTTATTTATATTTTTCGAGTCCGTCAAAAATGCCGATTCATTGATTAATTAATCCAAAAACATCACTTTCCTGACGAAAGTTAAGGTATTCATTACTCATTATTGACAAGAATTCAAGTTTGTGGGAAATGACCAATCATTTTGAATAGTTCCAAAGACTTTTTGTAAGTAACAACAGTCTAGTAATGCCGCTGCGGCCAACCAACATCAAGGCTCGTTTCCTTCTTCATTATATAATAGATGCACAATAAAAAGCCTCCCAAGAAGAATTCTGGTTTAAGGTTGTGTATACACAGCGCTTAGTAGATTGACTTGATGGTCGATAGTAGTGACGGGGGCTACCAAAGACTGGATAGCACAAGCACATAAACTGGTTGTAAATCTTCCACCTTTA
>JAHZMZ010003513.1:0-63393 GCA_027743805.1 Lepidocyrtoides sp. E14 | reverse complement strand
AAAAGTACTTGTTAAGAGGAACAAGAGTGTTTATAGTTTATTGTGTCACAGGCCCAGCTTGCTACACAAATTCAAGGTGTACACTTCTTATTTTGATTAAAGACTTTTGTTTAGTTTTGTGGTACTTCATTTAAAGGGGTGGTAGACAAGATCTCTGTGTAGTCATTTCCTACTATGCCTGTGTGACCAACGACCATACTACCGCCACCACCACCACAGTACCACCAAATTTTATGAGGCTGAGTTGGTTTGTCGGTACAACAAGTTTAAGGTGATTTACACAAAATGAACTTTCAAAACTTTGGAATTAATTCATAATTAAGGATTTATGGTATAAAGCATATAAGCTTGTGTTGGGTTCTTTAGAGGAGGAAATAATTTAGATGAAACAAATGTCGTAAAATCATGATGATGATTGTTGTCTTTATATTTATATAAGAATATAAGAAGACTGCTACACATACTATAGGAATCATTTCACATTTGAAATTATGCTCACAGAATGCGTGCTGTTTTAGCTTTTATTAATAGTACCAGTTAATTTAAATTCCATTTGATATCAACATGTTTATTCTAGAGTTTAAATCATTTAAGTTATGTACAGCAAAAGGAAGAAAGAGCAAGAGGTAAACAGGTAAAATATTTATTTTATACTTCCACTCCATATAATTCCATGCAAAAAGTTCAGATAAATGTACCTAGCCACAGCCACACGCAATGAGAAACATTAATAGCACGTTCTTCCTTTCTCGTTTTTTTTGTTGTCTATAAGAAAGAGGATCTTTTTATACTGATCTGCTGAATCTACATGGGCATAGACCTTGCTTATATACAAGGTTTGCAATTCATCTAAACAATTTTCATTGTACACACAGAGTACTTGTTGTATGTAATAGTTTTCACTGGCTTGGCCGACGGCTACTAGCTGTTGTGTTTCTCCAATTGCTATTACTACCTCATTGCTTTGATACAATGAGAAGGGTAATACGATTATAGTTCACTTCCTTTGCAGATGGTGTCCAAAATTTATTAGTTTCTTTAAAGGAGCAACGGTCACAAGTGCATACCTTACAACTTATTATTACCCCATTGAAAATCCGGTCTACCTATCCTTCTTCTCCTTCCTCCCTCCCCAGTTCTCTCTAGCCAAAGTACGTGCCGTGCATGTGTTGCTGTTAGTTCATCTGGTAGCGTTCTTTGAATGTTACTCTGCTGTTATTTTTTTCTTTTTGTAGAATGGAAAGTGTATTGTGTCATTGAGAATGTGTCTGCTGCTACTGCTGGAAAGAAACAGTTGTTTTATTTTTTGTTTTTCCGAAATGGTTAATATTATAATGGGAATATATAATATTTTAATGCATAAACGTTTATATTTGTTGTTTTGAGACTGTAGCTTTGTAGTTAGCCTTCCGAATGTCGTCGCATCCACACCCTAACAATCCATTTTTCTCTCTGTAATGTTTATTATTGCCTTTTCTGCTAATATTTTAAGTGCCTTTTCTAAGCAGTTATGCATACATGACACTTTTTCTTCATTCACATTTTTAGAAGATTTACGTTTTTTTGAGCCGTAGAAAAACATATAGTTGGTACTTAAAAGAGTAAAAAGTTCATGAGTCATGAGTGTTGTTGTAGGTAGTTGCATTCATGAGTAGGAAGAATGCTGATTTTGTAATGTCAACCGGAGGAGTAGTGAGCTCTCTGAGAAAGTCACACTTTTTCACTCACGGATGTCGGTGTGTTACAAGAGACTGTGAGAGGTGGTATGTCAGCAAATAACAGAGATTATAAATGACTCTTGTTGTTTTTATTGTTATTGCCATTTATATGGCACTTTTGCGATGTTGCATATAAATTTAAAGCTATTTGAGTACATGTCAGTCAGTCAGTTTAGATATACGCATGCATACTGCACACAATTTACATATATTATGCATAAGCCCACAGCTGAAATACTTATAGGTAACACATACCAATGTTGCCTGCGTATTATATAGAATTTCTCTTTTGAACTCTTCGTCCTTTTCGTCATTTTAATTAAATGGGTGGGTCCATTGCCATGTTTTAAGTAATATAGCAATTTTAAGTTGTGAGAAAATGGCTAACTAATACATTTTATGTTGGGTTTTATTGTATTTGCTTATCTCACTGAAGAGATCAAGAAAGAAGGAAAGCAAGACTTTAAAAACAAGGAAAAGTTTTACTTCTCTACACTACTTTCTTTCGCCGTTCTCCCATTCCTTCGAGATTATTATTTAGTGGCACTTCTGCTACATTTACTCACTCCTCCAGCAATATATTAAGCAACAAAGATTAACAATAACGGGAACAACGTAGCTAGAGTAGTAGTGGAATGGATAACGGCAAACAATATAGTTTAGCTGTCCTCCTAACGTTTTATATAGACTCTAAAGGAGTGTACAGAAATAATAGGAACACTTAAATTTTATTTTTATATTAACCAAGGTAAGCAGTAAGCACCTTGGCATGTATGTGTGTGTATAAAAGTTTAGTAGCCAAAGAAAGTGGCGAGATGCTCCAAAAATCTGTATCTATCCACTCGGCACACACGCTCGCAACCGTATAAAATGCATGTTTTGTAAGCTGTTTCTTATGAAAAACTACAAAACTTACGAATACTTGCAAACATTCATATTTGAATCCAGTGAAATGTAATAGAATGATATTGCTTTTTGGCTTCCTGAATGTTACTTCACTTTCATGCATTCTTTCAAAGTAGCAAGCTAAAGTACAGTGGGCTTACACAAAGTTTTGAAAGTAATCTGGTGACATCATAACTCTTCAAAAATGTTGCTTGTTTCCTTACTGTACTACACAAGCCTTTGTTTTTAATGGGTGGTGGTGGTGGTGGTGGTACCATTCACCAAACTTTTTCGTAAGCTGTACTTGCATTATACATGATATACATGTTTCCTGTTTTAAAGTAAAAGTTGTATACCTACGCAAAACATACTAATGCAAAAAACTCTGAAGAATGAAGAGAGAACTACTTGAATTGTAAAATTAATTTTTTGTAAAATCTCATACTCACATACATAAAGTATGTCGATTCGGTAGATCAAGATAGCATTTTTAGGGAAAACAGAATTTTGTAAATATGCATGCTGAAATAAATGATTTTCTGCAGTACATTAGAAATAAGGAATTGTAGTCAACCTGTGAAACGGGCACATAAACGTTTCGTGTTTAATTTCCCACCTGCATGTAGATTATAATCAAAATTATAATAACAAGGGTTGCAAAATGAACTGATACATATATAATGAAACAGTTTAGAAATTACACGACACACAACAACAAGCAAACACTTGGCTTGGCTGGGTAAAAGGGAGGAATGGGCAAGTGCATAAATTGAAAGAAATCTTGGCGTGCAATTTTTTTTATATACACTTATATTTCCTGCTTTCCGGCAAAATAATAATGCTTCCCATTTCACTTGTAAATCATTATAACTGTTTTGTAGTGGGAGGAGAGTAACAAATACCGGACACAAGAGTTATTTTAAACGTTTTAAATATTGTTTTATAACACCTTTTCATTCACTGCAATTAACTATATTCCGCTTTGACTCTCATCATTAGCTCTATTCAACGGATTATCCGAGAGCACATGAGAAAAGTGTCTTTCATTTTTTACATTTATCTTATTGAATGGAAATTTTTTCATGATACTACTCTCCACACTCACTCGTCCCGTTCTATCCTTTAACAATTATAATGTGAGTTCGTATTAATTAAGGTCAGATCAATCAGTTTCCCATATTTATTCCCTGTTTCTTTTTCATTATTTTATTGTCAAGCTAGATATCTACAATGGTCTTGGAATAAACAGTATAACATGTCATTCGTACCAACATGGTACAAAAGAGCCGAAATCTATTTAGGTAATGTCTGCTTCACGCATGAAAGTATTGCACCACGACACGACTTTAAATTATATGTCCTCGAAAGCCCTACCACAAAGAAAACAGTTTCATTACACTCATCGTTAGTCGGCAAAATACCGGTGATGAGCGGACCAAACAAGATTGCAACTACTGGCTTTATAGTTTTGCTCTCCAACATACGACGTTGTTCGTTGGGAGCAACGATTGCATAAAATCATTTCTGTCAACAACACCAAATTGTCTCAGTTTGCTTTCGACAGTATTGTTTTGTCATAGCTGAGTTCTGCAACGTGAAAGAAATCCTTCCTTCACATTTTTCTCTGGTTTCAATCCAATCCAAGTGTATATTCTGGTGTGTTCATTTTGCATGAAACGCTCATTTCATTTACAACGTACTTTCATGAAGTAGGCGTTTCCAAATTGTTTTTATACAATGCAGTCTTATATATTTTTTCCTTAAAGACATATTATTTAAACTGCATAGTATGTAATCTAATAATTTACGGTCATTTTCTCTCGGATGAACCAAGATTTTTTTTATTTCTTTGCACACCAATATTAATTCTACATTTCAAAAACAGATTTTTAAACAAAAATCCCACATTCCACAATTCTACTCTTAAAGCTTGAAAATATTTTGTAACTCGGATAATACGTAGTAATAAGTAACAGAAGAAGGACACATGAGGTTATACAAGACTTATTTTGATGTGTGAAATTGCATTGTATTAATTGAGCACTGAGCAAGAATAATGCCCTCTTGTTAGCTGATGACAACAGCATATTTGCTTTACATAATCTCGTATATGCTAGCTTAACGATGAACCTGAAAATAATGGCAACATCCGTGATGTTTGCAAAAGAGTCTGAGCAAAACACTTTAAATGATACCATCAGAATGGCATAAAAAATCAAGGATTGTTATTGTTACTATAAGAGGGGAATAGTGTAAAAACGAGCAGGGTATGCACGCTTTCATTTTCTATGAATAACAGGAGCATTTTAGGATAAACAGTTAAATACATGGCAAGCATGTTTAGACCCTATGAATAATTTCTTTGCAATTTCGCAGGGTTGGGGTCGTAAAAAAATAGAACCGGAAAAAGGAGATCCAATTTTTGACGTTTTGTTTTATTCATCACCACACCTAAAGTGAATTTTATGGGAACAAAAAGAGGAATTTCTATACTTTTAGCGTATACATATACATTACAAAAACGTGCACAACGAGGGATTGCAGAATTACCAAAACCCTGTAACTTTCTTTCATGCAGTGGATCTTTTTTAAGAGTAAAATAAAAGGCTATTCTCTTTATCCAAATAATAATACATTTGGTGTCTTTTGTGTTCTGGCAGTGCATGTGTGTGTTCCTTCTCTAACAATAATAAAAGCTAACGAAAAAGTTTCTCGTTACATCTAAGAAGGAATAAGAACAAAGCGTAAACTACTCTACTGAGAACCACTGCTGAGCTGAAATATTGCTGTTGATGCCATTTACACACTAGTCTGCACAACATTACCACCAACCAAGATAGCAGGAATGTTGAATTTTGCAATTATGTATAATAGTTAGGTATGCCTTAATATAAACTCACATATACAATATATAGGAATTTGTTTTAGTTACAAGACTATCGAGTAACATCTAGAGAACGTAGCAAAGACACCTAAAACTTGCTACTTACAACTTCCTCTTTTCCGACAAACAATCAATCCGTAATGCAAACACTGGTGCAATGTTTTTCTAAGAATGTGTGCATAGTGTTGTGAGATTGTGTACTTAATATTGGTGCTTACCTTAGCTAGAAGGACTATGTCAAGTAACTGACTGGCAAAGACAGAACACTAACAGACCTTTTATTTGCTTTTCGCTCATATTCTTCAGTTTATTTCGGTAAAAGCGTAATCACATGAAAGAAACATATTGCACACAAACCCATTTCAAGCTAATAAGTGCAGTATAATTTTATAGAGTTTGTATATATAACATTTTACTCTGCCAAGACAAGTTCATGTTGTACGATGTGTGTTTTAATTTAACACATGTGTATTATGGGGACGTTTTAAGACTACCCAGCTTATTTTTAGTGCATCATTTTGTTTTTCATGAAAGTCTTATGAATTCATAATATAGATGTTCTACGATAGAAATCTCAGTAGTAGTAGACATTTTTCATGATGCGGTAAGCCAAACTTATTTACATAATACTATAGACGAACATTTGTGTGCATTATATGAGATTTCAGAAATATTTATCATTGACATAATAATATTTGACTCTATCACATCTTTTCCCCATCAATTATTGACAAGCGCAAAAGAAAAAGTCACATTTATTACGGGATCTACTAACTTTGTTTGTGACACATTTTTATGTAATTTAACGTGAACAATAACATTAAAGATTCAAAGGCTTGCTGCGACTACTGTACCACCTACATATTCCATGACATAGTTAGGTTAAGTGGACTACTAAAGCCATACAATACGATCAGTAAATGTCATTGAAGATACGATAAAAAAGGAATTCAAAGAGCAAATCCTTTTCAGTAAGATATCACCTTTATAGGCAGCAGTTACGCACTTGGAAACTTTTACCCTTCTTCTTCCTCTTTTCGGTAATACCTACATATCTACAACGTTATTGTGGCAGCGGAAGTAAATATATCACTAGATCTTTTCGCGACCGTGTTATCCGTATAGTGCGGAGCGGAGCGACAGACTAAGCTCTAGGAAGTAGCATGTAGCACCAAACCAGCCAAAGAAAGAGGGAGAAAGTGTTGAAGCAAAAGAAAACAAAAAAGACCAAGCAAATCTTTCTTTTTTTTCTTTGCTGCTTTCATGTTATTCATCTCTATCGCTTTCTCCGTCATTCTCTTGTATATATTTGCCCCTCAGGGTTTATCTAGACCTGAATTTAGAAAATAATAATATAATATATATATTGAAAGTGGTATGCTATGTGAGCCAAAACTATTCCCAGGAAGCAATATCCTCTTTATAGCCGATTTTGTTTGTGCCGATATGTAACAGATAATTGAATAAAATGGAGAAAAACATATTAGGGAAAGCATATACACATATACGTATGTTAACATTCACTCTAGTTATATATGGTACAAAAGTGTTTACAATATACCTACTTGAGAGAAATACGTGCATACTTGCCAGTCTACTGAGCACTACTGTCTACTTCCATTAATGTTTTCTTTTTCCTCAGTTGAAAAGAAAGAAACGGGAAAAACACTTGCACGAGTGTAATATCTTGGACGATTCATCTGGAATCTTACTTCACTAAATAATGGGAGCAAGAAGAAGGAGAGACTTCTCTCAGAAGTGAGGAAGATAAGGACGCAAAGCAAAGTTGATCATGAGTTATGGCTAATGTCAACAAATTGGTCACAGCCGAGTTGTAAGCGTGCAGTATCGTGCCACCACGACCAACGTTTTTTTTTTACTTCAACCACCACCATCGTCGCCTATGTTTTTCTACTACTACGCACTGTCTAGCCAAGCATTCTTCTCAAGATCTGGTTGCTGAACAAAAGAGAAAAACAGGCTGGAAAAGTGAATAAGTCAAGAAGTGCACAAACAAAACAGTGTTTTGTGAATGGAACGTGCAGTACAGTCTAAAGTAACAGCACTTTGACTAATACTGTTGTTGTGTAAGAGAAAGTTGTAAGATAATGGTGGCTCTTTTTTGCTCTGGAGAGCGTCTTCATTTCTGTGTGAGTGCATTACGTATTTCATGAATAGATTTCTCGTTTTGCCTCTTTTTGTTAAAGAAAAACCAATTTCAATGTAAATCGCGTGTGTTGTTGGTCTCCAGTTCTGTACAGTAATTTATGAGATGCTTTGACTGTCTGACTAGAAAACTCAGAAACTATTATTTTATTGTTTTTATTATTATTGTGTATACCAAAGTAAATTACATTACAACACGTTGTATTTAAATACCTACATTTGTCTCGATTGAACTTTCCCAAACTCTCGAAAAGTACACACAAGCGATAACTGACGCATGGACTGTTTGTCTAAAAAAAGCAACGAGAAACAGTGAGTGATCTTGCTTTCATGAAAAGAAGAATGTGCCAGCAAGATTTTGATTTTGGACTTGTAAGAACCGTGGGAAAAATGGAGAAAAAACGTGAGACATGTAGTAGTCCTACAAAAAGTCATGCCACTAGTAATAACTCTTGCGATGACGATGATCATGAAGATACTAGCATCACACACAATGGCCCACCGTACTGTTTTTATTCTTGTAAAAGAAATACGGGCAATAATAATATGATCAGCCCCTCCTCAGAAGAAAACTCCTTGGAGGATGGAAGTCAGGAGAGCGAGATAAGTGGTCTCGATCATCAATTACCATCAATGGAAAAACGGGAAAGGAGTGGCAGCGGCATTGGTGGAAGATGTAATAACTTGAAGAGTAGAGATGCTGCCACTATTACCACTGCTCCTATTACTACAACTACCACTGTTGCTGGATGCATGTCATGTAGTCGACAACGACAGGATGATTATGGTGGTAATGACTTTGGAGAATGTCACCAACATCAACTCTATCAGAAACAACAGCAGCATCCAAAGAAAAAGATTTGTAGACGACAAGTGGCGGTGGTGGATCGAGCTTTTTCTTCTTGGTTGCATAACAGCCCATTTGATTCTACCTCTAATGGGAGAAATGCCGGAGAAATTGATACAGCTGTCGTGGTATCTGCTTCAGTCGCCTCTTCAGATCGTTTGCTCCACCACCACTACCATAATCATCACCACTACAAGCACACTTCGTCATCAGCATGCCCTTCATCTGCGTCAAAGAGCAAGATTGGATTGGAATGGAGTGGCAACATTCCAGACGACGAAGGAAAGAAATGCCGGCAACAAGAGCAGCAGCGGTTTTTTAGTGGATTGTCACGTGCTATCTGGATCCAGTTGGGAATGCTCATTTTGCTCTCATTAAATCTTCAAGGTAAGAAGTTTACTACAGCTTTGTATATTATGCTTCATTTTATATACTCTCTCACGTAAAACAGAGAAAAGTCACTCTAATGAGCTTATTATTATACCAGAGACCACCAAGTAGAGAATTCTCTCTAAAGTTCAGTTTTTAATGAAAATGAAAGCTGCTTACAAAAATTGTTTACGATGAAAATTATTTGACCTTGTCGGACGATGAGGCTTTTAAAGGTGCGTATTTTAAACTACCCGAAATGTAGAAAAGTCACGTAACAGGAGCACCTAAATGGCAAAACTTGTGTAATTATCATGAAAAAGTTTTAATAAAAAGACTAATTTAATTTACTAAAAGACATTATGGCATTTCCCTTTCGTTGCACATTGCAAGACATCAAAACGTATTAAAAAAATATCACTGCACATTGCTGCAGTTGTATATTATTTTAAGCATTTTTACGGAATACAACAGTTCATTTCATGCTGTGAATGCTAAGGCGCAAATGCACATTTTGTAAATTGCTCCTGTAGTTGCCTGCTTCTGGAATATAAAAAGCAGGAGAAGACTGTCAAGGATGCGTTATGCTTCTGTGATGCATAATAACGGGAAGCGTGGAAAACCAAGTGTGCTTCCGTTCTTTTGTGGATTGTGTGAGAAACACAAACGGTTGTGTTTCACTACCTATAATGGTAATAGGTATTTTTTCTTGTATATAGCTTCCAACAAAATGCATTTGTTTGGTGGCATAGGCATAATAAAAAACAAACCTAACCAGCATATAAACAAGCTATATGAAGCAATGAAACTATAGATATCATAAAAGTATATATAGTCAGGTAGATTGTAGTTTATCCTGAAGAAAAAGTAATACGTAAAATACGAAACGTTTTGAAACAACGACACTCCACACGGCTGTAAAATTGTGTGTGTCATTGAGGGAGGGCTAGATTTGCTCGTTTCCATCTGCACTTTGATGAATATTGCTACTCGTTTTTTCGGTATATAATCTTTGCTATTTCAAGTTTCACTCTGTTGCAAGAAATAATGAAGAAAAGGTTATGTCCAAGCATTGCTAAACTGAAGCCCACTCATTCGTTCTCTGCTTGGTTTTTCTCTAGTTAGTTAGCCTCAATTGTGATGTTTATTCATGGCTTTCTCATCTTTGTTATCTCATATTAGGTAATATATTTGTGTACACCCTGCACTACTATGCGTTTAGTGCAACATACCTATTCGAGCTTTGAATGCATTTCGTTAATATGAGAAAAACCAAACCTGGATAGCTAAATAGTCCGGTTGTGAAGCGAAGGATGAAAATATACCAAGATGAAGAAAAGAAGAACGACAAGACAAAACTCGCAGTAGAGAAAGACATTTCGAAGAGCGTTTTCTTTGAAAATAATAATAATTGTGAAAAGGAACAAATGAAACGTGGAACAAACATGCAGAGAAAATGAGCACACCGGTAAGCTAAGGGAGGTAGGGAGAAAAGCCATGTTATTGCTTTTTGTGTGATAGTAGCAGTGTGGTGAAATGTTTTGTTGTCTACTGCCGACTAGTACTGCCAGTAAGCAAAGTAAGAACATGTTGATGAGGAGGAGGCGAAGACAACATGGACACGGGATCATTTACAGTAATATTCATCAGGCATGAAATCGTCTTTTGATAATGAAGGCAACCCTCAGGGAACACAAAAGACTCGTATCATGATGATTCGTATACGTACATATGCAATCTACCCATTGGTACAGGCAGCACAAAATTACCAGTAAAAACCACTACTGTACATTTCCCCCAATTGTCTCTTCTTTCGTCTTGGTAGGGGTTGTATCCATGCAACCACTTTTCTTAGATACGTTACTACTACTGCAAAGTTCTCCAGTTTGCATTTCGTTATTATTATTATTATTATTATTATTATCACATCACAAACAGCAGCAATGTGAAAGAAAGGTAAAGAGAAAGGTAGAATGGATATTGTAGTGGTGTAGGAGGGGCCGTGGCCATGGACTTGGAAGGAATGAATGAATGAGCATGAGAATATTAGAAAAGGATTTTCACCGAATTCACCACGAACGTGGATTAATTCAAGGTTTTAGGAAACCAAAAGCCACATCACTGTACACATTTGCTTTCTGGAAGAATAATAATTATTATTCTTTGTCATTTCCTCGGGTCAACAAAATGTTGACTGCTTTTGCTGCTGACTAAACACGATGTCAAGAAGACCTACGGGAGACAAGAAAACGTAGTTACGCAAAAGTCGTTTAAAATGTGCATTCATAATTTTAGCTGCGATGACAAGAAGAAAAGTGTAGTGAACTGTACAGCAATGACAAGGAATGTCGACGTTTCTTGATAAATACACTGTCACACAGAAAAGTAAAAGTATTTAGAGAGCACACAACATGTAATATGTGAAGGCATTTTATATAAATCCAGGCTTTATTATGTATTATCTATGCCCTTTAGGCTTTTCCTTCCCTCCTATCTTGGTCCTTCCTGTTCCGCTTTTATTGCATTTCTTGTTGGCGGCGGCAGTGATGAAGGAGGAAAATGCTCTCATAAATGCACCGAGTGTCGTGCCAAGTATTTTTTCGCTTCGTTTGTACCATACTACTATTTGTATATAGTTGCTTCATCTTGTTCGGATTTTTAAAGATTTATAGCCTGCGTTTTTAAGACACTATCACCACACAACTTACTGGTAGTATAACTGCACTTATTTATCCACGAATACATTTCTTTTTCCCGGCAGACCTTGAGGAAACACCGTCATCATTGTTGAGAGAATCTCTGAGAAAAAAAAGAAGAAAAAAAAGTTTTTTACTCTCTAGATTTTTTTACATAACAAAAAACGTAGTTTGTAGACTTTGTGCATGTAATGCAGTAGTACATCATGTAAGAGTTGTTGAGGACAAGTAGTTAGCTGGATGTAAAAGTTGCATAAAAACATGGTGAATGTCGACATTTTTTGTAAAATATATACGTTTTTTCTCTACCAGTAACATCCAAAGTCTTGTCTGCGTTCTCCTGAATGAAGTGCTTAATAGTGAGTTTACGGAAAGCTTGCTAAACTTTTACTTTTTTCTGCTGGAGAGGCCAGAAGCGGATGAGAAGTGCATAAAATATAGGTATGAAGTTTTGATGGTCTTGGGGTGAAGGAAACAAGTAAATGAATGCAAACTACAAACGAATATAAACATTTTTTTCTCATATAACGCAAAGATGTCTTTCAATAAAGATTTTTATGAGCGTTTAAAAACTTTTTTATAATTTTTTTTTGCTCAAATACAAGATGTATGCGCGGAAAGAAACGAGAAATGTTGGCGTTTTTTATGCGTAATGAAATCATGCGTATCAGTCGTCTTTAACTGCGTTTTGTTTCCTCATCTGTTTTTGTCTTGTTCTCTGCTGATGATGATAGTAAGAGTGGTGTATTGTAGTGCTTCATTGCCTAGAAAATTGTATTATGTATCCGCTATGTGAGGTTTTTCCAGGAAGCCTTTTTTCCATGCATTAACCACCAGTATCATTATGCCAAGACAAGATTTACTCATTTTGACACAACCATCACAAATATGCTTTTCATATATTACCGACTACCAACATAATATGATACCACTTGGGTATAAATGCTCAAAAAACTGGAGGTATCAGAAGTTAAAAGTTGAATGGTGGTAAAGTGAAAAGCTAAATGTAGTTTTTTTGGATAAGTATAGTTGTAGCAAATAGTTTTAAATTTAATTACTCGTAGAAATTCTTTAAATATCTTCGACTTCACAAAGCAAAAGCCAGCTTTACCTCGATGAAAATAGGTTACACAGTGTAAGAAATATAATATTATATAGCATTTATAGTTTCTCTTATGTTCCTGTAACATGAACGATGCATTCCTTTTGGCACGCACTTGATGCTGTTTTATTGTCTAAAAGGTTTACATGCCGAAACATTTGGCACATCTATTCGAGTACCCTTTTGCAGAATAAATTCTCAAAAAATAGTTTGTATTGTACATGAGTCATACTACATACATATGTCTGTGCTTATGAGATAAATACTTATATGGACGGCTGTCCAGTTTTTAGACTTTTTTAACCCGTAAAATTTTAGGCGTAGTTTTGTAAAAATTCTGGATCCATGTTAGATACATACAAGAACGTACACTTAGAGTTGTTGAAAGAAAAGAGGATTTTCTCTGTTGTAGGTAAAAGGAGAGAATAAGGAGGAGCATAAGTCTGGTTATGTGTAAAGAAGAGCTTAAGAAAACATGCAAGTTCCACTCCATCTTAAGAAAATATCAACAACGCCATCAGTATTAGTGTAATAATACTAGCATCCAGTTTTGCAAAAAAAAAAAACAACATGGCAGAGGAATGCTTTCATTGTAGACGAATACGAAAGGGAAATGTTTAAAGTGTAGTAAACATTGCGGGCATTTATGTATTTCCTTTCTGCAATTTTCTCAACACTACATCGGTAAAAGGCATTGAGGCGAATGAAAGTACGTGTTTCTCTCTCTCAGTAAAGGAGAACGATTGTTGTTAACAGCAGGTAAAGTATATGCAGAGTGGGCATTTACTCTGGGTAGCAGCGTCCCTGCAATAAACTTATAAGGAATTTATTTGCCCTACAAGGTTGCAAGATTCCTGTTTGAGTTATTTGGTCACAAAAGGATGTCATTCTACTTGACCCTTTTGTCAGTCGTTGGCAGTTTAAGTGAAAATAGACATACGTATTTATAGTGCCAGTGTACTATGTATCTGAGTTTGGATAACGTTTACTGTTAAAAAAAGGATAATAGTTGGAGTTGGTGTGGAAGGAAGGATGTGAAATCTCCTGGATGGATGGACTCGTTCACTCTGAGATCCGTTGACTAGTTAAGTGACTGTGAATGAATTTCTCTTATTGGACGCCTCTCACAACCTCACTTTCAAGTACTTACGTGTGTGCCGTCTTCTTGTCTATGCCGGTGAAAGCCGCCTGAGGCACCACACACCCACTTGTACTTTTTCTCCAATATCATACAATCCGAAGGAGAGAGAGAAAAAGAAAAGCTTTTCTGGGTAAACGCGAATGAGGAGAAAGGCATGACATTGACTTCATCCCCTGTCATTCACAATGCACACAGACATACCACAACTCATAAGGATAACAGATATTATTATCAAAAATGTACTTATTACGTTTCTACATGGCATATATACTAAACTGAAATAATTCAGGGAACAACGACAAAGAAATTCCACTTTGCTGACAAGTCGGGCTTCTTTCTATTTTTCCGTTGCATTCACAAAAACTACCAGCAGCCAACCATTGCCACACCACACATGTTTGCTTTTACTACCACCACCATGATCAAGACAGGTTGAAGGAGAAAGAGCTAAAAAGAGGATTTTCTCCCTTGCAAAGAAAATAGTTCATCGCTCATGACGAGCTATATAGTCGTGTTTGGAAAGACTTGAGGCAAATTCTTAGCTGGTTAAAGCTGGATGCTTTTGTAGGTTTGAGTTCCTCACGGGAAAGTCTCACAATTTATATCCTTATTACTTTCTCATAACTGAAATATTTTTCTGCTCTTGAGCAGAGAGTATATAGTTTATATTATAGTCTAGACAGCGTGCTGTATGATGTCAGTATTATTTCTGTTTGGTTTTATTGTACTCACCACGTCCATTTATTCTAAAAGCAGCATTGCGATGAGAGAAAGTGTAATCCACGAAAAGTAGTGTGTATATTGTTATAATTTTTTTTGGTAGTCTTTATCAAACTGTTTTAGTTCTCGAAATGGAAATACCAGGTTAGGTTTAGAAAGGTTAGGGAAATGAAATACCTTTGTCGATCACCATTCTTGAGGATTTTGAACATTATATCTTTAAAAGTTGACCACATTTTATGACTACGGACTAATGAAATGGTGAAAGGTTACCGGATTCATGAACTTCTGCATGCGCAAGTATGAGAATGCAGACACACGAGTTTCTGACTGCACAGTAAACTAAAACTATTTTGGATTTCGTATTTTTGCAAGAATCGTCAAGTACTAATCAGATATGGTTATGGCATTACATAATATTATAAGAAGTAAGTATGTACTGTGTACATTAAATTTCCGGATATGTCAACATTTGTTGAAAATTTTGCCTCGATTTATCCTATAATTGCAAGGTTCAGCTTAAAAAGATAGACGACAGTCATTGATCCAATTCAATATTACAAATGAAAACACATCAAATGCTCTGCTGTACATTGTCTGTAGTCTGCGACTAACTTTTTCTTGTGGTAGGTGAGAGCTGAAAGCTAGATTGATTTTCTAAAGACTGACAGCCAAGTATATTGTGTCGTTTGACCTCTATGTTTATAAATTCTATTGAATTTGTAGTTACGTTCATAGGTAGTAGCAACTTTTGCTCGTCACATTGTACCTATGTACAGAATACTATGTGTTACAGAGAGCGTAATCCTTATGAGGAAAGAAAGGTTATAGTCAAGACATTTCTCCACAATACTTATCAATCTACTTTCCCGTCTGTTTGTGGGTTCCTCAGAGATCAAAGTTGAGCAGCCATCACCACTACACCACAGTGTAGTGGCTGATGCATGGTCTAACGTCGTCTTTTCTTTGCTGTTTAATGCTTTCCTTTTCTGCTTCCTCCAAGAATTTCATGTGCGCTTATCTGCTTCTCTATTTACTTCAAAGAAGCGAAAAAGTGCATTCATTCGTTGAGTACCGACTGCACATCACATCAGCATCATCGCCATGCTCATTACATCAAGTAGACTAGGAGATGAGAGTAGAAGTGCAGTCTTTCGGTGTGTTCGAAAAAAATGCCTTCTTTCTGTTTAAACAGCCTTGAGCTGTACTTACACAACAGAGAAATGACGATGTAGCATTTGCTTGGCTAAATCAACTAAATAACAAAAACACCATTAACAAGAAAAGCAAACAGGAGAAAAATAAGAAGTACTGGAATTTTGGAGAAAGGCAAAGCATTTGCGGATTATCTGTATGAGTGTGTGTACATTCGAACTTACAACTAAACACATACTCCAGCAAAGTACGTAAATACGCGTGCACAGGTACGGAAACTGAAATGTAAAGCAGCCAAGTGTTCCCAATAGTCTCGTTATGTTCATAACTTGCAACTGTGTGCTTCTACACACGTGTAGGCTTATCTTAAATAAGGTTTCTGAAAATACGCCATAATACCATACATGGTTATTATCTTTTCTGCTATTTTCTCAACAAGTTCATGCTAAAGAATAAATTAAATGTTTGCAGATACAAACTAACTTGTTCATTTTTCAAATTAAACTCTGGTGATTAGTGGAATTTTTCCAGTGAAGTTAATTTTCGATCCCGGCCGTATTAGTTATTTGCAAAATTATGAATACTGGCCAACTTCCATTTAAACAAAATAAAACAGAAAGTGTAAACACATATATGTATGTATAAGCTGTCTCTCATTGTGAACAAAGTCCCTTTAAATTCAAATTGCTTCATTACCTATAGCACCAAAACACAACATGGGATACCAGAAAGGGTAATTTCACCTCTCCCACGACTTCCCTCTTTTTCAGACATGCTACCCTAGCTCCATGCAACCCTGATCCCCATGATGGTGAATTTTCTGCGGATGTCATATTGTCATTGTTGATGTTGACTCTCACCTTAACTGCTATAACGTATCAAAATATTACTTTGAATGCCTGTACATTTATCGTTTATACTTATGTCGTTGTAGAATATGGTAGGCAAAAATAAGTAAAGCAATGGGTACTTCCTTCCTACATGATGATGGTTGTGTACTTAGCTACTAACGTAAGTCACAGTTACCTTTCCACTACAATATTTTCATTCATACATATACGACATACGCCAAAAAAAGTGTACGTGCTTTTTTATATTTTGCGTGAACGTGCCTAAATATTTCCTGCAGAGTCTTTTCCGTCAACAAAACTGGGACTAAACTAAAAGTATGTGTGCGCACCTTTTTCAAAACACAGTATTGTGCTACTCGTGTTGTAGCTGTGTCATGTCATGTCGTATTGTATAATATAATATTTTTTTCTACAGTCAAACGTGCCAGTACCAGCAGAGTTCAACGAGAAGCTGAATGACTTTTTACCAGACGACGAGACAGCAACCACTGTAGAACAAGTTCTTTTCAAATTCATGCACTCAGGTTGAGTATTTTTTGGTGCTCTTTGCTACAAAAAAAATGGTACAGCTAACAAACAAAGTTCATCTTTTTTTTGGTTTGTTCCGTCACCACTACCGGTATTCGGTTATTCTCCTCTCCTCTTGTAACTCTCCGAGTACTAGGAAGGTACTCACACGCTACTTTATCTTACCCTACACACATGTGCCCACATTCACATATGTCCCAGTTGGATTGTTAGCGACTGATGATATGAAGGCATTACACTTTGTGACTTGACTGTTTTTCGAGGAAAGAATAAAACGCTGTACGTACAGCCTCCGGTACATCGTACCATGACGGACCCTTACTTCCTCCAAAAATATCATCATAACATAAGGGTTCATATAGTAATGATATGGGAAGCCACATTATTTTTTCCTCCACTTTTTTTGGCCAGAGAAGGAGAGAGCATTATACCCATTTCTATCCTACGAAAGAAGTAGGCATGTGGCGGATGAGAGAACGAGCAGTAAATACGGCCGAGTGGCTGAGCATTGTAAAATTCCTAGTAAAGAAGTGAGCTTAACTTTTTTTCAAAACTGAAACTGAGTTTTCTGATGTGGTTACATCATTTATGAAACCTTCTCTCTTGCTCCTTTGTGAAAAACCACACGTTCCTGTGCTCTCTTCTCGTGGTTTTGTTATGCTGTATGAAATACCTACCTTTTTCTGCGACTAGCTGCTGCAATTTCTGAGATAGAGAAGGTTGGTTTTGGTGGCTCAAATCCTAAAAAATAAAAATGCTTCTTCTTGACTTATTTAGATAAAAAAATACAATTTATGTAAAGTATATTAACTTGATATTATTCAGCATATAAAATGCAGCCGTTTTCTATATTTCATGTTGTGTATGTCATATATACGCTATAATATAAACTATAAACTCCATAAGGCTACAGGATGTAATATAATTCACGTACTTACAGATTGCATTTGGTGCAAACTCAAATTGTCTTAAGTATTCAGAAATGATATTGAATGTGATACTGCATCGACCTGCATAATAGTCCAATGTCTATCCTTTTTAAGATACCTATACCACCTTGTCAGAATCAGGGGAAAAGAAACATCATGCCAATAAACGCCTGGCTGACTTTTCATGAATCATAATGCTTGTATAATGTAACCATCAAGCGCAGCAAGATTACAAATTTTGGGCAGCTGCTCGCTTCTGCTGTTCTTGAAGCATTATATATTTTATTATTGTCAATGCCAAACCATCTCTTATAATGTGAGATGATCAGATGCACCATTCAAAATGATTCAAAAAATAATACAATTTTATTCATGGAAAAAGCGCATTATGTTGTTTCAGACATGATTTTCATGCTTTGATGAGCGTCTTAAAATATACAATAAAGTAGACACATCAAAACTAACTTTGTGAGCAATGCAAATAAATACTTGGTATGTCTTCTTTGCCACCACCAGCAGCAGCAAGCAGCATCAGAAAGCACGCAGGTTAAAGGATCGGGGTAAAAAAAGGAATTTTAAAGGTGAAACTCATTTTTCCACGTGAATACAATATTTTGAATATTTATCATCTTATCTTTTATATAAAGGAGGCTACTGCTAGTAAAAGAAGTTTGAAATAAGAGTAGAAAAAAACATCACATTGTTTATAATTTCAGTAGCCCTGCAGATGTTTTTTTCCAACACCACCATCACCATCATACCTCCTACATGATTCACATCAAACGATTGTTTGAACCTGCAGGATGTCTGGTGGTGAGTGAGTGAGTGAATGTAATTTGAGGAAAAAATGAGAGACAGAAACACATACAGAGTTTTCGTATTTTTATTCACCTTTGCTTTGCTGTAAACACAAAAAAAAATTTTTTTTAAAGATTTCATGGTTATATGATTTAGACCTGCACAGAGAGTGAACTCCTTGCATAACATAATATTTTGGTGGTTGTCTGACTGATGGTGATAATGCTATTTTAAGATGACTATGCAGATATTTTGTGGTGTTTGTCCTTTCTCCCTTCTACCATTAAAGGTGATGATGATCATTGTGAATAATGTATGTTTAATGTATAATATATTTAGTAAAATGAATAGCATGTTGGCAGCAGCATCAATGAAATTGTAAGGTGTAACGAAATATTTTCGCTGTCGTGAAAAAAGCTTCACCACGAAGAATTTCTATCGCATATTTTGTCCTTTCTACTATTTGTATTGTACGAGTTTGGCATAATGATAACAATAAATATTTAATGCTGATTGTCAGCATAATTTGTGACTCTGCTGAGGGTGCATTCATTCCTAATTTTGAATGCAAATTGTGTTAAAATTTTGTGTGGCAATGCAGGTGGAATACAAAGGTACAATTTGTGCCAAGAAAAGATTTACACCACAAATATATTAATAGAGGTTTTATATTAGATGGAGACGCACGAATTTGAAAAGTAGTAGTAGTAGTAGTATGAAACTCAATAGAAAAAAATATGTTCTGTTTGATTAAATGCAACTTGTGACAATGCATTCGTATAAATGTATGCATGTCATGCGTTCAATATTAACTTACTTTTTGGGAAGCACTCGCAACGCAACGTGGAGGAAAGTGTTAAGAATACACAATGCATTTTTGATGAGCAGTCATCATCATTCAATTTTTGACAGAGCGAGTGAATGTGTTCTTTTCATTTTTTTAAAGTTTTAGGTGGTTGTGAGTTGTCACTTTAGACGAAACATGATAATAAAAGTAATTGGAATGGATGCTCTTAAATAGAACAAGATAAGAGTGTGCGAGCACTCGACAACTCTGAAATTCATTTTTTGCTGGCTGGCTACAAAGTTGATGGGCATAATCAAAAAGGTTTGTTGTGAATTTTGACGAGGAGGGTGGTGATGAATGGTGGTGAAAACGGAAATCAATTCTTTTAAATAAAATATGAAATGAAAGAAAAAATGAATGATATAGAACCTAATTATAAAGCAATATAAAATCTTTTTTGTGGAGTGGTTGGTTGGGTGGTACAGGTACGCACAAAAGATTGTTATGATGAATCGATAACACTAAGAAAATTACAGATGCATTATACGGGCATGTGTGCTGCTGCCCCAAGCACCAACGCATTGTGTTGATAAAAAAGGGCATAATGAAGTGTCATGTTGTCATACGCAGTTTCATTACCTTTGAAAAGGGCTGATGCACCTTTAATGAGGTGCACAGGCTGCTGGCTTAATTTTAATACGGCGCTTTATGGTAAGCAAGCAAGCGTGTGTTCTACCTTGTGCACACGTAACCGATGATGACAAAAACTTAATATCCTTTATTTTACAATACTTGGTGAAAAAAACAGTTACTCTTATTCATATATAAACTGTAACAGGGCCAGCAAGGGAAAAGCATGCCATAAACTCGCCGATTTACCATGCTGGTATTGGGATCATTATTTCCAGGAAAACACCTTGGTAGACTGACTGGCAGGCTAGTCAATTACACATAGCATAATGTGTGCTGTTAGATCTCGTTCATAAAGAAAACTAGTAGATAAAAAAAACAAAGTTGGGATATCTTAAGAAAGTTTTGATGACAGAAGCACATGTGTTTCGTGAACTAATACATTTTTAAAGAAAATGGATTATCCGTAAGGGGAGCTCATAAAAAACTGGTCTGCCTGGTATAAGTATTTTATGTTCATGTGTAGGTACACGAATAGTACCTAAAGAATGGAGCGCATATACATATGCGGAAATGGGACATTAATTAAAGAGTTTTATATCAAGCAAGAATCTAGGTAGCATATATAGCCAGGTCGAGCGCTCCAATAAGATGTACGCACTAAACTGGCCTGGCCTGGTGGTATTCATTTCTCCAAGTACGTAATAGGTTGGTGGCACGCATAAAATTGTCCTTGAAACCCCAAGTGGAACACAACGTTATATACCTACTACCTACATAATTTTTATGTGTGGTGGTTTTGAGCAAGAGAGGAAGTTGTAATGTAAATGCTACGTTTGAGTTATACAATGATAACACGAGCCAAAAAAAAGATGTTAAAAGTTAACTGCTACTGTTGCACCAAACTGCACTGCACTACTAGCGCAGTACTAGTCAGAGTGGGTCTAAAATTTAAAGGCGCAATGAACACATAATAGTGACAAACTGTCAGCTCAAGATATATGGAGTATCAAATGCTTTATGGAAGTCTAGTGTATGGGACGACATCGACCGACAACGAGAATGCTTTCTGAGTGTCTTTTTTATGTACTTTATTGGAGGGCTTTAAAGGAACAGCAGTCAACAAAATTATACCCCACTTTAGCTTAGGTACAATTCAATATACAGAAAATGCATATTTGGCATGAATTCAATGCACTTACGAAAGGTAACGTGTCTTTAACACGATAATTTAAAACGCTATATGTGACGTAACATTGTTATTAGAGAGTGTACATGTACACAACAGCAGCAGTTGCATAGGTTTGATGTAAGAAAGGAAAAGAAGAAAATAGTAGCAGATTGCACACCAAACTTTGTTCTCCATTCAACATCCAACTACTTTTCAAATGCATCTTTCATTGAGTCTTTGTATTTCTCAGCTTAAATGTATATTCGTGTGTGTGTGTGGCACATGGCACGTGCCACAGAAAGGAAAAAGGTTGCACTTTAATAACAGTGCAAAGTGTGTTCAAAGAGAGAAAAAAAGTAGCATTAGATGCTTGAGGCTTTCTGTTTGGGTCAAGGCAAGCAAGCGTCCATTACAGGCCATAACACTACAGAAAAGAGTTTTACGATTGAGTTGACGTACGTACAACGACCGAGGAACTACGCTACAACTGTTTGTGAATTTTGTGAAGAAAACGGGAGCAATCTATATTAACTTGCTCGTTTGTTTGTTGGCTCACGAAACGAAAATAAAGATCCTTGTCTGAATCAAATTATTACTTTCAGACTTCCGTTCACTTTTCATGAATGACGCATGAATGGACTGATGGACGGAACGGAAGGATGGAGGAGGAGGGTGGCTTGTTTTGCTTGTCTGGGCATTTCTGTTGAACAAGCACACAAGATAGGGTTGCCTTTTTTTGGTTAAAAAGAGTTTGTGCTCGTTATGGGAAAGATGTTGTTGAGAAGCTTCTCAGAAGAAAGTTTCTAGTTAAATTGTATTTAACAGGCTATTCAATAATTTCAATACAAGCACCAAAATGCATTGGCAGCAAACAACGAACCTGCACTATCAACTGTTACCCTTACACACATTATATATCATTTCCTGTACTGATGGAAGGCATGAACTGTACGGTACAGCTGAGAAATAAATAAATAATATGCAACCCTATGCACTCTTTCATTCAAAACATGCATTTATCTAAGAATCAAGAAAAGTATTGTGTAGCTAGTTTCTGGAATCACGTCAGCAAAACTCGTTTGACTGGACGCCTCTTTCATTGTTGATTTTGGTTGTAGTGTAGTAGTAACTGAACAGAGGAAGTGCTCCGTTTCCTTCATTTATTTTTCAAGACGTTTCCACACAGGGACAGCTAAAAATGTTTGTCAAGGAATTCAATGTAATATTGAATGAATGAATAGGTGCATTCTTACTACAATACGCTAACACTTTCACCAATACAAACACCAGAATGAAAAATGAATCTTGACACTTTAATATGCAAGTGCGTATTTTCATTGACAGTTCAATTTGATCCAAAACTTGAAAGCATAGTAGCTTAAAGCTCATGCAACCATGTAGCCGCCATCAATTCAACTAATAGAATACTGCAACAACATGTTTAAAATGAAATTAGCAAGTCAATGGCACTGTAAATGCATGTTACGCCGTATTCTATGCCTGCATTTTGTGTACAGCTAAATGCATAATGCCCCAGATTTGTGTCTGATATAAAAAACAGAGTCGAAAGCAATAATTTTCTAGTAATTCTTTTAAATTCCTTTGCAAATCAGTCGTACACTCCCTTATACGTCTCTCTGTCTTTTTGCATTCTGTCATGTACGTCCTTCATCTCATTCATTCATTCCCTTCTTCTGCATGAAATACTTCACTGAATGACATACTTTTTGGTCATTCCCAGAAATCCAACCGATGAAAAGCCGCAATAACAATAGCAGACTGCAGCTTAGTATCTCATATAAATTCCACTTTTAAGCAGCACAAAAAGTGTAAAAAGTTGTAACGAATAATGGAAATGTGTCTGTCTGTATGCGTACAAAAGTAATTCCTTCAATTCATTCCCTGATACTATTCTCTTTGTTACATTATTACTGCATGATCGTGGTAACAATAAGAAGCAAACATTTTGTATTCATCCTGAAAGAAAAAAAGAGTTTCTTGTAGCTCTTTTGAAGGATTCGACTTTAGCAAAGCATCTGGATGCATGCCGGGTTGTATGGGAGAAAAGCGGCTTAAGAAAATTGTCAGTTTTAATGCGACTTCTTGCTGCTAGTGCTTCTAGCTAGTATGCAGATACATTCATATAATATGTATGTGTGTTTGCTTTATTTGGTTTCTAGTGAATTCTATTAGGACGGAATGAATTTGTACACCGGTAAAAAGGATATTTCTGTGTTACTGCTGATTGTACAACTGAATAGTATAGAATGATTCTCTAGCGTTTAATCTCAGTCCCTTATTGCTTCTATACTACAGACACAAATGTCTATCAAGCAAGACCATATTTTCTGCCTGCATCCGCAATACTTTGTCACAAAGGTATATATTGGCTTTGCAAATAATTTAACCCTGTACACACGCTCTCCAGCACCAATGTCCCCAATATTCAACTTCCCAAAAACATCATCTTTCACTCACAAATGTCACTTAAACACATACATACCTACATGGGTTTAGTAAAAGAATCAATACGTAAGAGCGGATCTGCTGACATCCAGAGAACAGTAGTAGCAAGTACATCAGCCTCTTACAATTTTCTTGCTTCTGCCTCCTCATCTCTGAAATCCAGGAAGACTTGAAGACTTAAGCCTCTTTAGACCGCTCGTGTGTGCTGAAATACCACGAGAAAGAGACGAAAATCAAGTAATCCGTTGGGTCAAGCTCTCATAGTAATACTTTTGAATGACGACAGTATCAGCACCACCAGCAATGCGTGTTAGCTTATATAAGAAACAGCGCCATCAAAGGGCAAGGAAAACGCAAAAGAAATATTCAGTTTGTATGCAGCTAACAAAATGACAAAATCACATTTAGACGTAACTACTGGTAGTAGAAGGAATGTTATAGCAAAATGACAAGTTTAGTAGCAGATTTGTATTCTCAATTCCTCACAAAAACGATCATTTCTTATTGTGTTGATGTTCACTGCTGCACTGTGTGTATATCATGCATTTTATTAAGACTTTTTTTGTAAGCATTGTTACTTTTTCTTCTATTTACTTCTCTATCTGCTGCTATAAAACATTATTTATTTTCACTACAAGATAGCTATAATAGTGCTGCATTGAGCATGCACAGATGCGTTGAACACACGATTCTAAGAGTGTTAGAAGTATGCATAGGACGGCATGTATAAAACCTAAAGGATTTGCAGAAAAGCCTTTGGAGAGCCACTGCTATTATGGGTTCATATCATGATGGTGTTTGCTTCATGATTCATGTTTCTCCTTCCATTTCTTCTTTTAAGTCAAAAGCAAATAATACAGCACGTTAGATATTTGGATTTTTTTTTGTTAGAGAGGAAAGAGGAGAAGGACATAGAGACGCATTCACACACACACACACTCTCAGATCCTTTCCATTTGTTAACAGAAAAATACACGCAACGACACATATGTACGTTATGTAAGACCATTAGAGAGCCGTTGATGTCTCTTTCAAGCTTTTCAATAGGAATGTTAACAAAAAACGCGTTTCATTTCAAATGGCCATGAAATGCTTCGGCATGGCAGAAGCAGAAATGAGTGGAGAGAAAAAGTGGTTGAAGTGAAATAGAAGCAGCAACCTTTGTAGAAAAGTCATAGAGAGAAAAATAGCAAAAAAGGAATGAAGCGTATAGTGTCGCTGTTTGTTGCTGCTGTCGTTTTATGTTGTTTGCTTCTTTGTGGCTTTTTGTCCTACTGAATTCCAAACATGCTGCCTGCTGTTATGTGCCATTATTTCGATGTTTTGAATAATGTGGTGCGACAAGGCCTTAAAGGAAATAACGGCAAGCTTGCAAAATTCTAGTGAGTCTGATGTCTGCTGTCTAGTACTTCTTCTCTTCGCCCTTCTACTGGAGAAACATGCCATTATATCATATATACTACCTACGCCATACATTAAATATGAGTTGATACACCGAATTACACTGTCTTTTAGACTTTTCTCTTAAAAAAATGCGCAACGTGTAGTGTAAGTGAGGAGGTAGGTTGTGAAATGAAAGTAAAAAGTTTGTCTTTCAAAAATAATATGGCCACGAGTGCACACACACACACATTTAAGTAGTTACATGGCATTTACTGGCACCAGACTATCAACTTGGTGCTGCATATTTAATGCAGCAGCCACATCAGAATTTCTAAGCAATAAACCCAGCTAAAAATAGTTCATTTGCGTAAAAACAGAACAATTCGCTACACTTATAATTTTGCATTTCACCAAACTGCCTTCTATTATGTAGTATGCAATATTTTCTGAGAAACAATCCTTTAAGCTTTTGTTGCATTAGACACTCAATTTGATATTTTTTGGTTATGCACACCAAAAGTGTATTACTTTATGCAAGCTTGACTGCACTCTTATTCTTTCTTCTGGTTTTGATGATGCTGTTGTTGGATTATTAAAGTTATTCTTCCACTTGAATTTTCAAAAGAAAATTGCATAGGTACAAGATTACACACTATTGTACAATGTATATCATAGCATATATCATTCTGCCCAAAAAAAGTATTTTAAAGCGGCGGTTCCAGTAATGAAATTCGCAGTTGTTTAGCTAAAATATATGTTTTGGTAAAACGTTTGCGAAGGCTTTGTTTGTCTTTGGGTGAGAGGAAAGTAAAAAAGTGGAAGAAAAAGAGGTTCAGAGAAAGTAAAGTCGTGGCGTCCAATGTGTGGAGTGGAAGTGCAATAAGCTGCCACTGTACTACAGCTACTACTTCTACCTATTTATCAGCAGTTTTCTGGCAGTTGTAGTAAGTAGTGTGCATGCATGCATGCGCTCATTCATTCATGATTCAATCTAGCCAGCAAACGGCCATATTATGTGCTTTTAAGTAGGTCCTTGAATTGTGTTCAACACGTACGCGACTCAAAACTTAGGTATCAAGAATGGCTGTGGTGATGTTTGCTTTTTGCCCAACTTCTACTACTTGGCAATTGCCAACAGCATCAGCAGCAGCAGCAATAGTAGTTCAGCAAAAAAAGGAACGATATAAGCATACAAAGGAGAAAGAGAGGGAAAAGTGCCTATATGCCAACATCATTCAGCGTGTTTTATACGTAGTAAAAGAGACGACTATTTTGTTGTTGGTGGCGGTGGTGGTAGTTTTCAGCTGCAGAAGCCAAGACAAGAGCAGTTGACTTTTGGCTAAATAGGGCAATTTAATCCTAGACCAATCTGCTGTCATCTCAATTATCCTGTTCACTGACTATGAGTCCAAGTTGCTCTGTTGCTTTTCTATACAAAGCATATAAACTGACATACAATATACATTCAACTCCTCTTTGCATGCATGCTATAATAGGATATATGCTGATATGTAACATTTAAATGTAATGTGTAGTAATAATATCTCGTTTTTGTGCTAGCCTATTGCTACCCAGGGCTTTTGACTCTTCTTCAACGAGCAGGCTCTCTTCAAAAGTTATGTGTGATGTTTTAAAGGGATTGCATAATATGGAAATGACATAAACTCCGGCGATAGCAGCATGTGGTAGCAGCAGCGTCATTATTGTCGCGAATGAACAGGAATATGCAATATTATTGGGCCTGTGGGTCTATATATATGGTTCAACGACAAGTTGAACTGTAAAGTTATATTATTTTGTAAACGTTGATATGCCATGCAGCATGAATTTCTGTCCTTATATGAAAAAAAGTACTTTCTATTTATGTACAAAACTCGTTGGATCAAAAATATCATCAAAGTAAATACGTTGGGAGCAGTTAAATTTAAACAATGATAATAATACCATACCATCATCGTCGTCAGTATGTAAATACATACATACATTAGCAATGTTTTTACAAACGTGAAAATATAAAATATGCATACAAATGAATAGGTTTGTTTGGAATAGACAATGTCAATTGCGTTCTGCAAGCCTGCAATTTAAAGTGGAGCTGAAAGAATGTCCTCGTGAATCTTTTAAAAGTTCATAGCAGGGCATATTTTTACAGCTCTTCTGGTGACAGTAGCAGCACCGTTATATTATGCTACAATACTATACTGCTTACTATATCTGATATTTTCGTTAACGCTAACATACAAACAAGCAATTGAGCGTAGGATTTTCATATTATTTGACACAGTTTTCTTTATATGAAGAATACTTAACATTGCAGAGTTCAAGCACACTTAACATTGAACAGGAAACTTTCTATGTTTACGTTTCTCTTCACACAATCAGTCATACGACTAAAAATACTTTTCATTCGACCAGCTGAAAGAACTGGAGAAATTGCGTCCAGAGAGTAAGGTCAAATAGACATAGGGACAACAGTCAACATACGTACCTTTACACACATTCTGTACAATTTGCAAATTTCCCCATAAAAATGTGTTCCAAGCTAAAGTCAATGTGACATGATGATGTTTTATATAGTTTGTGTAATATTCCACGTTCAACGTTCTGTACCCTCGAGTGCCACCACTGCAAAACCTTTTTTATTTCTTTTTTTTTTGCGTGATGATGAAGGTATGCACGTTTGCTTATATAGGTACGTGCTTACTTCTTTCCAACAAAAAACTGGGTCTGGAAGTTGTCTCTCTCGTTCAGCTTGTCTCTCATGAAATTATACACTGCTGCGTGTAGCAGCAGGAAGAAGGACAAGAAGGTCTTTTCTAGTCACTAATATGAGCAGTGAGAAAAAAATTGAGATATCAAATTGGACCAAGCTTGTTGGCGAAAAAATGCTCACTTCTGGTCTAGTGTGTGTGTGTGTGTGTATGTGTGCGTCTTCATGCATTTAACCAGTTTACGTTTAAAGTTCCATTGTCATGTGCATGCACAATACAAACACATACAGAGACCGACCAGACCAGATGTGCCTTTCCCTCTTGTTGAGGAGGAGAAGGAACAAGAAAAAAGCAATAGTAATAATAATAATAGCCTGATAGAGCACAGAGGAAACTTGCTGCTGTACCTTTTTTCTGTTCAAAAGCAGCAGAATTACATTCAAGCATGCATGAGAAAGTCATCCTATTTAATGTGTATGTTGGGTTGGATCCAAGATTATCACTTATGGGAGTCATCCAGCCATAATAACGAGGCTTCTGGTTAGTTACTTTTTTGTAACTCGTATAAACATGTACATTTTTTATCTCTCAAGTAATATTTGCGAGCAAAAAGATATTACAGTGAAGTGTAGTACTATCACACGGTAACCCTTTTTCTCTCTCATTCAAGCGTTAGATAAGAGAGAAATTACACAGAAAAATACAGACATTATTGACATTACTACGTCCATAAAAAAAGGAAAAAAAGAGACAACTGCCATTGCATACTGCTTTCATAGGAATCATGTGATAGAATAAAGTAAAAATATAATATTTTATACACAATCTGTTCCATAAGAAAAGAAAAGAAGGAAATAAAGGAAAACGGTTCGTTGCATTTATCGCTCTATTTTTAGATGGATTTATAATGGCTCATATCTTTTGATATATTTTCTGTTTTTATACTGTCCACAAGAGTATTACGCTCTCGATAAGAGCATTAAAATGCATCGTGCACCGTGTGATGGGAGAATATAGAATTCTAAACAGGAGCAGTAGTAAAAATTAGACAATGACCGAAATTGGTAAGGCTTGAGATAAGTAAGCCAGTAAAATATACGTTTTAAGAGCCAGTCTAAATATATTTGGTGTAAATAGTCGTTAAAACATGTTACTTATCTTAAGTTATTTACAATGCGTATACTCATTACGTTCATATCCTGTAAAGAGCACACAATCATATTCGCATTTTATATTTTTGAGCAGAATGGCAGCAGAAAACTATGGGCAATTTACCTTTATGCTTATGCAAAAAAAAACATTAATGATTATGGTAGCAGAAATAAGAAGAAACAAGGTGAACACATGGTTGATTATTTTGACAATGATGACAAAGTGAGATTTGAAGTATGCCAAAAACAGCCAAATAGCGCAGCAGTTATTAAAGCCGAGCGAAGAACTTTTGCGTACAATGCTCGATTCAAGTTTACTTAAATCCTTTTAAGCTTTTTGGCTGAGGATGATAATGAGACAGAATTATCTTATGAGACGTAGCAGAAAGCTAGCAGATGAATAATTCAGCTGAAAACGCTGAATTTTTTAAAAAATCTTCCTTTTGTCTCTCATGCAATCTGTCTGTTTGTTGATTGTTGTGAGAAGACAGATTATTTTCAGTCCCGTTATTTAGAGAAGATGTAAAAAAACGCTCAAAACGACGTGGCTGGTGGGTATATTTTATTATGATGATAATGTTAATGAGTATAATGCGAAGGAATCGGTTGACTGCTTCAGTTCAGTTGTTTTTAAAGTGTGTCGGGAGTAAAATTACTCAATGCTCATCTTCCCTACTTTTTTGGTGAAGAATGCGTAAACAAATCTGAGCTGAAGTAACGGATAAATGAGGAGTTGGAATTATGATATGTGTGGGTATTTCCTCCACTTCTTGTCATTGCTCTCATTTACGCATATGGTGCAAACCATTTTGACAATATGCTGCTTTTATTCACATTTAAGTCATCTAAATACCCGAGTGCCTGTAAATTTTGTAAAGGATGGCCACAAAATATCTTGTCAGTCGTGTTGCGGCCAATTTCTGTCAGTCAGTATTTTTGAATTTCTATAAAAAACTGCAAAATATCAAAACACTGCCACAACACTTACTACGCGTGTGACGCACTAGGATGAGTCATTTAATGTACAAATATTTTGTTTTTTTGCGGTAAATTTAACCTGCTTTTGTTTTTATTTTTTAAGTAGAAAACTTACATTGAACTTTATACGTACAATCCATATCTTCAAATTCAACAAAGTTTATTATTAGCGTGGTGTGAGAATTTACGTAAATATATTAACAATATCTATACATAGAATCCACGTGCTAGTACAAGCATAATAATGTTCATCAAAATACAATTCTGGATTACTTAAATGTGCTGGGCTTCTTTAATACACTTGTAAATTAACCGAAATCCCATATTAAACGAATACATGCATCGCCAGAAACATGTGGAAGGTTTCATGCACATTAAAACTAAAGTAGCAATTACTGACTTGTTGTCGTTATTAAACCATCTATGCGTGTTTCACTCACTGAAATTGGAAGTGAGCTGCTTGAAAATGACAAGCCGCCACAAAAAATAATTGCTTGCACGCTAAAACTTTCAGCATCGTACATTAGTTTCCTGGCTTGTATTATACTGTGGTTTAATTGCAGCACTCCTAATCCCAATTCTCACTCCCCTGTAATATCTACTTGAATCTGTGATTACGTGGTTGGTTGGTATGTCCTATACAAATATGAGAACAGAATGAAACAAAACTTTGTATGACTTCACTGATGAGAAGCTACGACATTTTGACTTGCTGATAATATGTTCTTTACCATCGTTCTCGTCCAGATAGAAATCATGCGGAGGAAACAAAAATTTTAATTTGATGCTACACTCTGCTTCACTTCACAGTCATGTTGTTAAGTAGACGATATTGGGTTGTCACACAAGCCATGTATGACAGGAGATGACAGCCAGAGACAACGATACATTATACATTCTGAACTCTGAAGTACTGGCAAGTATTATGCAATATTAAGAAAACTGATGTCTCCAGATATTAATCGTTTCATTTGGGAGCCTTACAGCACGTTTCATATTGACTTGTGTAAACATTAAATATAATATCATAGTTGGTTGGTACCCTTGACGGAATGACTAGATTAATAGTAACGCGAGCACAAGTAAATAAATAGGCAGCACGAGTACATGAGTTCTAGCATTTTATGTGTAATAATTAAAGTAAAAATCTTCGTGGAATTCAATATATTGTCAAAATTTGCGATCAGATACGGACCTTCTAGAGCAAGTGATTCTTACTTGACTTCTCTGTGCTGTGATAGATCTGCGATATCATAATTGTGACTTATTGAAAACTTCAACTGTGGCTTATTGAAATTTCAATCTTCAGCTTAGTGCATGTAATATTAATTGAATTTTTTTGAATTTTTAAGGACAGTTACTGTTATGTCATTGATAAGGTGTGTATTAATTTTGGACTTGGGAAGAGGTCATTCTTTTTTTCACACCGCAAAATGACCGACCACCATATATTATTATACTAATAAAGTCTCCTGGTATATTCACCATCATGATGACCATCAGGCTGAACACTGATAGATTCTCAGAATCTGAGGTTGTGGCTTATAAATAACAGTAACAAAACACCAAGAAAATCGAAAATATTGGAACCCGTTATTTCGTGACAAAAATCTATCCAAACACAGACTAATTTAGAAATATGTTTTGTCTATCAACAAGCTTCATCAGCGGCTTTAATATGAACATTTTTCAATATACGCGGCATGTACTAATATGTTATTTCATTGAACATGGTTTTGACTTAAATTTTGTCTGCGTTTCTGCATCATTTATCCTTGAAGCAAGCAAATTCTATGCGTTTCAGTATTACTCCAGCGATATAGAATCAAAGATAGTAGACACAAGGAGGGGTAACCTTCGTGAATTTTTAAAGTGGTTGTCATTCGTTCTGGTGCCACAGCCATATTATGTTGTTCACTCATAGTCAAAACCCAATTTTGTGTGTAATGGCACAAGTTTCAATAATATTTTCATTAAATTGTACAGTAAACTGTCACAAAAATTGATAACAATAATTGGCAAGAATGCATTTATTGTCATTATTATAGCTGTTCTTCCAAAACCATACAAAATGGTGGTGCTTTTATGTAGCAATAATAGTGGTTTACCAGAGCACTTCATGACAGGCAGCAGACGAGAAAAAGGTAATATATATGTATATGCTAAAGCTTTTGTGTAATATGAATGAGGTGGCTCGAATAGACAATGATGATGGGTCTAGTAGTAATAATGAAACCTTCCCAATTTGAAATTTTTTTTTCAGAGGATGAGATTATTACCATTGTATCAGTCGACAATTTCGTGGTCATCAACCAATATGAAAACAGACCACCAAATGAACATTCTGTTCTGGGTTCTCCGAACATGCACACACGTTTATGTTGTCTATGCTTCTATATAAGCGCAAAAATTCAATAACACCTTTAACATCAAAGCACCACACCACATAATATGGACATTACTTTTACAGCTTTATCATAATACCCAAGTATCACCACTTTCTTACTTGGCTTATTGCGAGACAAGTCCGAGAAAACCCCATTGCAATTACAATTTTGGTCGCAAAATTACTTGCTTCGCACATTATACATTTCCCGTTTCGATTCTGTTTTCTTGTCCGTTGCCGAATTCACATTGATTTTTTTTCTCTTTTCAAAGGCTTCAGCTTACAGGTAATCAAGTACATCCACGTGTTAGATATTATCTCTTGTCTGCTGCAGCATACCTAAAAATAATATTATTTTGTCTGGCAAGCAACTTGATGGTGCGGTATACTATTCACCGCACCGTCAAAAAACTGAAACCACGAACGGAATGGACAGCTCATCTCCAACATTTTCACAATTACACTCATTGGATGTAATACTAGTGCCAACGTAGCAGACTTACAATGTTGGTAATACTTTTTGTTGCTTGTAACGCTATTCTATTTCTATTAGCCACGCAATTTTGTATTCATAACGATAATGGTGGCATCATAATCGTAGAATGAAAACACGATGATTATTTGCCACTTTTTTCTGCAAACTTCAATAATACATTTCGTAGGAAGAAGTTGATATTAGCTTGTCCATTATCAAAGGTCCATATTTTTGGCAATGTCATTAGCAGACCCATATCCTAGTTACTAAAGTGAAGCTGGTACTTTGATACTCCACCACTGCACCACCACACCAGTATAAGTAGGCACACCATTCTTTACAAAACCATTAGTGTTGCTTCTGGTTCTCCTTTATTACGTCAGCTAACTTGCTTGCTCGCTTTTTGCCTGTCCCGTTGTTTGCTGCCGTCGTTTTCATTTCAAAAATTGCAATTCTTCCCACTCAAAGTTTCAGCTCGCAACTTCTTTTTCTCTCAAAAGAAGTAAAGTGCTGGCTAATTACATCTTACATGCCATTGCTAACACCACTACTGCAAGTAGTGTTTCTATTACCCTCATTCATTTATTCAGCAGTGCCTATTCTACCCAATGAAATGAGATCCATTTTTTGAAACGGTTGTAGTGACGATATTATGGTGTGGTCCCCTTGTTGGTTCTACTAACAGTTTTATTTTCTAGTTTGGGAGTATACGTGTTTTTATGCACCCGCTAAAAGAAAAGTGCGCTATGATGAGATGGTCGTTCGTCCCTTTCCTTAATGGTGACAGTAATGGGTTTTCAGCTGTTCATTTTTTGCAGTTTTTTCTCGTTTCTTCTTTCTTTTTCTCTTCTTACCAAGTTTACACACATTTTTTTTTTTCTCAGCGAGTTTGCAAAGCAATTCTATGAAAATGATGATGATGATGACAATGACGCTGATACTCTCAGTGGTGGTGGTGGTGACAAAAAGGAGAACTGGCATGGCGTAAGCAAGCATAAAACGTGCGATGATGATAATAATACAAATGACTGTGGTAGATGCATGTGAAGTGGTGGAATATATAGGATGACATAACGAGACACTTTTTTGCAATTTTCTTTACTTTTCAAGATGATGATAATGCTCAAATTCAACTAGGCTCTCACGGTGTCGGAAAAATAAACGAGAAGAATGAGAATGAAAATATATATTTTTTGTGTATTTACTCAAACTGTGTACTAGTGGATGTAGTTGTTAGGTCTAATTGTATGACATGATATGAGTCCACTTTACTCAAAAAAATAAAGTTTTTTGTCCAAATTACAGAGATCTTTGTGTATGCGGGCTCGAACACTTTTCTCTCATTTTTCATTCTCATAATATGTAAAAATAAGACGTGCATGTAATAAATGAATTCTTGCATAAGTGTAATTTTTATTTCTTTGTTCTGGGAATGATGATTCAAATGAGTGAATACAGTTTACATATGTTTGCACAGTTCTTTGAGTCTTGGTGTAGCTTTCAGTAAGCAATAATTCTGAAAATGGAAAAAACAGAAGGAACGGTCATAGCAGTGATAATTACGCGTTTTGATGAACATTTTAGAATTTTACAGAACCAAATGGACATTTGTAGTAACATATCAAACCACATATCGTGACAACAGCAGGATACACACAATGCAACATTTAGAGTTACGGTATTCAGTGAAATGTCAATTACAGCACGCGGCGTGGTTTTGTTTTTTGATTGCTACCTGCATTTCCTAGATAAAACAGTAACGACAGAGGTAAAAATAGGAGAGAACAAAAACTTGTTCTTTTATTACGCCTTCCTCTCCGTTTGTCTTTTGGAGTATCCATTACTTTGCATAGGCAATTTCTTTTTTGATAGATAACTATACCCTAGGGTAATACAGATAGAATTCCTTATTTCGTGAGTAAAGTAAGATATTCCTTTTTGGTAGATAAACAAGGAGAACGACACACATGACTGCATCCAAAGAAATATTGCAATTATAATGAATGAACTAGCAGAAAAGAAAACGAAAAGGGTGGACATAAAATTACATGCCTTTGAATTATTACGTTTTGAGAAGTTATAGCGGTATATAAGAATTCGGGTAATAAGCGATGACATTATATAAGATCATTGGTATTGGGAAAGCACAAAGTAACAATAAGCAAAAAATCTTACATAATGACTTTACTTTTCTGTATAAGCAACGCAACGGTTGGAAATATTCACGTACTGTTTTTTGTTAAGCGGATGAAAAAGATTGGGAAACTTACTTTTAAATGCAAAGTTGTATTCGTTTGCTTTGCCAGAATAAGGATTGGCATTCCTCTATTTTAGTTTATAAATACTAGCGATGTGTGATGAGTACGACATGTGACTGCTGCTTGAAACGGCTGCTTGAATGCCTTCTAAGGTATAATTATTACTCTATATTTAAGAGAATACACTTTCTTCTTCCTTGTAATTTTTTCCTTTGTGGTACATATTTTCTCAGTAATTACTACTTGTGCGTATCTACTTTTCGACTTTGAGTCAAAGTCATTTAATGCAATACATAAAAAGAGAAACAAAGAAAAGGTCGTAATTAAGGTCATTATTGAGTCGTAGGGCAATCTTTCGTGACCACTAAATATGTATTTAAAATACCGTTTATCCTATTTCGTTGTCAATGAATAAATTGCCAAATCATTGTACCTTCCTGACTTTGTCCTCTCGCAAGTCCAATGCATTCAAGAGGAAATTTTGTCTTGAAAATTAAAATTTGTGACCAGTTTTTTTGTAGGTGTCGTTCGTAATAAATTTCCTGTCGTTACTTGTCAATTCAAAGGATTGAACTTTGTTTGCACAAATTTTCATTGTTTCAATTTTGGTTATTAAAATTTCAAGAGGAGATAATGTAAACGAGTGCCAAAACGCAAATGAATGATAGAACTGAATTAAGACATGACTGATAACTGAGTGGGACTGATGTTGGTAAAGTACAAAATATTGTGAACAACCTTCTTGTAAACTTTTTTTGCTTGTTCTTTGGGTAAAAAGTTACGCTTTAACGATTTTTTTAAGTAAAAAAATGAACACAATTTTGTCAATCTCCTGTCTATAAATTCATTAAATGTACAACAGTCATGTAAGAAATGTAAGCAGTATATATGCGTCTTTGGTAGGTGTGTCTTTCATCCATAAGATAAAACGTATCCGTTTTTGTTTTTTATTTTGCTCACTGCTCTGGCTGTAGAACCCTTCTTTCTCTATAGTTAAAGAGCCCAATGCAGCCCCCCCTGTAAGAATATCATAAAATCTGAATCCTTTCATTCTCATCAAGAACAAATTTTACAGCTACTATTCTTTGGCTTTTTGATTCAGTCAACTATTTGATTCTCAAAATATACAAAAACATGCCACATGCATAGAAAACTAATATGATATTTTGTATGACGACTTAAGAGTATGTACAACATAATACGTACAAATGGTTTATATGGATTAAATCTCAAAGTTATTTACTTTTAAACAGTCACAAGCACAGTAATAGTAACATTTACATTCCAAATATATTACTCATATTTACAGTTTGTATGTGCGCATGTATTTCTAATAAACAGAGAAAAGAAAAGAGTCATTCAAGCAGACGATAAATCCGGATCAAAAAGATTTTTTGCTTCGAGCATTTGGTGATAATAACATGATGGTGGGACTACTGCAGAAGCCGAGTTCCTGTGATGCTACAAAATAGAACAGCACATGTGTATATATACATTTCTAAATGTGTACAACAACAGCTAAATTACTGACTGTCCACCAGTAAACGTAAAGGCATACGCTAACCACTGCCACCACGGAAGAGAAACTTTGAAAATGTAAAAACATTTATTTTTAAAATTTACTTGATACCAAAGCTTGCTTCATTCATACGCTTCTCAAATCTCAACTCTTTTTCAAGATAGAAATGCATACAAATTTTTGGTCTTCTCACCAAAATGTTATTTATCCTATTTGGCATTTTGAAAAACCAATTTTAACACTAGTAACTATTTTCTCAGTCAGTTATTACCATGCTTCAAGGTTTCCTGTTCCTTTATGACGTTTTACGAAACCGCTTCAAATCTTGAGTTTGTTGTGAATATTTTCAAAGCTGATGTGTACACTTCATTCAGTATTTCCTTTTCGATGCGTAGATAAATCGTCCTTTTAAACAAATAAAAATAGCTAGCACTGCTAGCAGAATGATGTAATAACAAATTAATGGCATATATAGGTATGTACATTAGTTAAATACAGGGCAATAATTCAAACCTCTAAAAGTTATGCATTCAGCATTGAAACTTGCACTTAAAACTTTACAAATTCATAAGCTTTTATCTGCTTTTAATGCCAATAGAATTAAACACGGAGCACCATACCTTTTTTGGGTTGCAACAAAAGCAGCAAGCACCTTATTCAAACCGAGTGGAGTGTAAGAAAGTAATTCTTGTGATATGTGCTATATGCTTTCATTCATTCTATTAAGTTGCCATCCGCATATAGATAAATCTTTTCTTTTCATACAATTCTCATCAGCGTCAACTTGTATTCCTAAAGCCCACAAAGTTAAAATAAACATCCTGTAATTCCTGTCCCGATTTGATGTGCGGTAAGCTTGTGCATTTTGCCTTCATTTCTCCTGCACTATGAATGAGAATTGGGCACTATTCATAAAATTATGCTTGCTGTACGTGCCTGCTGCGTCTCTGACAAATCAAACTTATTTATGGAGCTGTAAAGTGATCTTGTGGGGATTTTTAATGAGGATGGAGGACGTGTGGCAGAAGGAAAGGAATGATGTTCATATTATGTAGGTACTGATGTGTGGGTAGTTTGAAAGATTCCAATCTTTATATCTTTTTTCATGTTGCGCTGTTGTACATTAGTTTCGTGATGTGATAAGCTGTATTTAATGTTGATGTAATGTGAGCTACCCCTTATTTTACCCAATTCATCTGGCTTTGTGTCATAAAAAGCTGACAAAATGTAAAATTATGAGGCTTCTTCCCTTTCATTGAAGCAGTGCAGGATTGCACCTGAATCTGATGAGGCTGAATGAGGAGTACCGGGTATCGTTTTACATAATATATCTGTGAATTGGATTTTTATGTTCGTATAATTTAAGATTATATGCATTATGCTACCAAATTATAATAGAGCAACAAATCCAGTGAAGGTGACAAACACTATTGGATTAACAAGCTGAAACTTTAAGATACACCAAATTCAGAAGGTTTGTTGAGTACGCCTCTAAAGGCTGAATTTGGTATAATATGGATAAATCTTAATTTTTATGAAAATAGTTATCGTGTATACGGAACGGACGGATAGCTGATGGCTAGAAATTTGTCAAGTTGCATACCTAGGCTTTGGCTGCAGGCAATTTTGTATTGTGATAAAGTTTTGTTGAAAACAACAACGAATACTCCATATCACAGTATAACATACCATTTTGCTACTTCACTTGATGCTCTTAGAGGATATAATGAGCCGTCTTGTGGCTTCTCAACTCTAACAGCATGGATAAACGAAACGTGTGAAACAAAGTTTGTACGGTAACTTGAGCAGAAAAACTGTAATCAATACTCTTCTCCTCGCATGTTATCGTTGACACTTTATGATCTAATTTTAAGAACAGGGAAAAGGTTTGGTATATCTATGCATGTTTGTAGAAAAGTGCAAATGATGACACTGCTTAAATACTTTCTACTATTCCGTTTGAGCCAACTGTTTTAATGGTTTGCAAAAGGCAAATTTTAGTATTTCTAAGAATAAAATTTTCAAATCTTTACAGAAATATTTAGTAACCAACCATTGGATTCCAGGAACTATGCTACTTTGTTCCCGTTGGAAAGATCTGCCAACTAGAACTAAGATTAGTCTCATGAAACAACCTTTAAATAGTGCATGAATCAGTATAGCTAACATTCTGTTAGTTTACTTGCTGCACTGTATGACTGCTTTAAAGGTACATACATAAGCTTTACAATAATTTTTACCCGAGGTTGATTGTGCTGCTGAGTTTTCAAAGTATAATTTACATAACAGTAAGTAAGTGTTCTGGTGTGAAGAAGGGCAAAAAAGTTGAGTTGTATTGCTTGTAAATGCCAGAGAGATTCCCACAGATTCGACCCGGTTTTCATGCATTCATTTCCCTTATTTTTTTCTCTTCATTTTGGTTAGGCTATTTTATCCTTACTGCTTGAATTTTTATCTACGACAGGACTAGAACACATGCGATGAATATAAATATGAAATATATACACATAAACGTAATCAAGGGGAAGCGACGGACAGGACTAAAGGAAAGTGAGTGAAACATGTACTGACAATGTTTTGTTTATGTTCGTAATAAGAGGATACTTTGCTAGCAAAGCAGTTATTTGTTTCACCTTTTTGATGTTATAAAGTACTCATTAAATAGAAGATAAAAATTATATTACGTCCAAAAGTGCATTTAATATTGCAACAGAAAATTTATTTTTCTTACTTTACAGAAAGGGAACATGGCATAATAATAATGAGTTTCTCAAGGATATGTTTTTAAAACCGCAATAATTGTTAGTCGCGCGTGTCAAGCTGTTTCCTTTTTCCTAGCTAAAAAAAATTTTTGCATATAAATGTATAATATTTTTTTGTTGATCTCAGCTCATTCTAAATCATTTCTCGATTTTCACTCAAGCAGTCAGTTTTTCATTCCTTACTGACAAAGAAAAAAGTTTTAAACAAAGTGCCGCGAGGGAATCACACATTCACAAAGCATTATAGTAGTAATAGTACTTTTGCTATTAAAGTACAATGTTACAATGTTTCACTTGAATAACGTAGCGCATTGAATTATTATTACAATATTATGTGAATTTTCATCTTTTGTAGATTTTATTGTTCCTCTTTCTCATAAGATTTTCAGAAAGAAATTTTCTTTCTCTTCACCTGTCCCGAGTGAGTGAGATGAAAGTAAAAGGGAGAAGAATAAAGTCTGAAGCCTGATCTTTTGGTGCTATTTGATGAAAACTTTCAACGAAGAGTACGTGACGTTGAACTTTATATTATGATCTTAGCTTTTACATGCTTTCGCCATAATTTTAGTTTTAGCCAGCCTAATATTATTTGGTCAAGTTTATCCATAACTTTATATAATATTCATTTTATACGCAAAACGCTATTGTGTTTTTCAGTGGAGTCACTCACTTGTTAAATATTTAATGAGGACAGATTTATATATATGAAAAAAGTACGAGTGTTCGTAACAGGATATTATGGCCATATGCACAGGTAGATACTTATAGATTTTTGGAGGAGACTGGACTAGTCCTCTGAGAATCTACTCATCTACATGCAAGATCTGCTTTGTGGCATGACCTCTTTCCTTTACATGACTGTCAGAGTAACTGTCGACACCCGGCGTTTTGTTCTTTTTACTTTAACTCCATAAAACCACTTCTACAATAAAACTCTATAATAGCAGGAGAACGCACTGTTTTGTATTTCGTCCACATTCGTACCCATTTCAGTAAGTTGTTGTGTGTGAAGAGTATAGGGCTGTATTAATAGAGGAATTTTTCCTGTTTGCCAGTTTGTTTTCACTAGAGAGTTGAGTCGGGGATGACAGAGTTATTTACAGTTTACTAGTGCCGTTATATTATTGTTATTATTGCGGAAAATTCTTGAGTTACATTAGAAATCAACTTTGCATAATTCTCTGTAGAATTCTCTTCAAGTTTTGCGAAAAAAAACCAAGTAGGCTAACGCGCTATACTTGAACCCGAATACGAGCCAAACTTATTTCTACAGAACGAAATATTTTATAGCTTTTAGCATTTTCCATATACCTATTTATGCATGTTTACTTTGTATACAACAGAGTAAAAAATTCAGTCCTATACTGAAATAATTTACAAAGTGAAACGACACAACAAACAAAAAGTTCAACTCAACATGCCATGGCACACTTATTCTTAAGGGACTCTGGAGTCTTTTAAAGCAGCAATATTGTTATTGTTATTATTATTCTTGCCATCACCACCACTTCTCTGTTAGTCGTCGCAGCATCCACTCTCCTACACACAGCATGTATTTTGGCTGCGGAAGAGAAGAGAAGAAAATACCGGTCCTTTTTCTGATGTGATGACTCAAGGGACTCTCTTTTCCTTCTTGCTGACGTATCCCTCTTCTTCGTCCTTTGCTAAGAGAATAAGAATAATATGATGAAGACGCAGATCACGAACGGAAGTTTTCTTCTTCAGCTTAGTACACACACACATACACAACGATAGCATCAACATTTCTTTTAAATTCGTAAACGGAAACTGAACCCAGGAAAAAAGTTCATTTACATGTGTACACTTTAGGAATCCAAAATCGGTTGAATACATAAACCGAAAAAAACTCTTTTCCTTTTATACTCTTTTTTTGCCTTGTGAGAACATTTCAGTTTTCTGATTACTTCCTTCCATTTTTTCTGCACAAAAAAGCACAACGATGAAGAAAACGATGACGGCATAAAAAACAACAACGGGTCGTAAGAAAGAGTAAAAATGATTATTATGATTATGCCTAGCAATAGTATATGGAATACAGTATATAGAAGATACCTACTACCTACCTAAATACTTATACATGCATACATGTATTACTATGTAATGTATTCTACCGTGTCAGTGAACGACCAAGACAAAGCCATACTCGATGTTTTTTTCTGTTTTTCCTTCTTGATGCTTTTTCTTAGTTACGTGTGTGCAGTAATAAAAACCATTACTGCATGCTATTTTTTTGGGAAAGAAAAAAAGCAACATTCAAAAAAGCTTCATAATGGAATATCAAGCGGATTTACCTAAATATCCTTTTAAAACGATAACTTGAGAGTTGGTCGCCGCCATGGCATGGTATCATGAAACCGCCTTGCTTGAGTCGTATATGTATGCAAGCCATAATCATTTATGTATGCGTCGATGACGATACTCTACTACACACCAGCACCACTGCCCTACTTACTTCATTTCCATGTGCTATCACCGCCATACCACTACTACCACCACTATCAAGCCATTCATGTTTACATCCCCATTATACCTTGTTCGGTTCCTCGCCTCAGAAGAAGAAGAAGAACTTTGAAGAAGATGAGGATTCTTTTATGTACATAAGAGGGCTTCATCAACATCACCATTTCCATTCTCTTTCTTTGGAAATGTACCTTCGTACCTCAATACAAAGTAGAGAGAGAGAGAAGTTGTGCTGGAAAAGATGAGAAATGCAATGTGAAATTGGTAGCTGCTCTTGAACAGTGCTGGTGTTGCTGCTTAAGTAAACTATTTTCTTTCCAGACACAAAGTCTAGAGATAGAAAGCAAGCATAAGGCTGGAAAATCTACAAGACAAAAGGCCGCTCCTTCATTGTAAACATATCAAATAGCCATTATATTTGCAAACTCATTTTATGTGCGTTTTGCTCAGTCCTCTTGCTGGATTTATCTAAACATACAATACAACGACGATGATGTGGCGGCTCCTCTATAATTAAAGTGAAAATATGTGTTTTCTCTTCTCTATAATGTCTAATATTTCGCCCCTGTATATTTGATGAACGTGTACGTGTATGTTTTTTTTTCTTTCTCGAAACGAAATTTATATCCGTAGGATATTATGTCAAGAAATGGTGTTAGATATGATATGGAGAATAAAATAGCACAAGGAGACGAGTCAGTAGTCCGAGTTATTCCATTCAATAATATAGCGTAATATTTTCCCAAGTATCTTTGAAAAAAACACGCGAAACGAGAGCGGCAAGGGAAGATTTATTATGTAAATTATTGGTTTGGCCCACACATTGACTTAGTACGGGTCTGTGGAAAAGAAAAACATGGATGAGCTGTACATTACATATTATTACTGCATGTTATTGCTTGCTTGACTGTGGAAAGCATCGTTCGTTACGTGTAAGAACATGTAAGGTAGAAAGCAGATATTGAACAATGAGAAAACACAGCATACCTGAGGCATTTTTGATTTTTTTGCGTTATATTTTACAACGTGTGTAATTCACAGAGCACATTATCAAGCTTACTTTCTTCACTTCTACAACCAACCTTAACATCGTCATCATCATCATCACTATTGCAATATGGTGAGTCACATTACTTGCTTATAAATATGTTCACTGGTGTTGTACAAGACGTCAGTATGATACGGTTGGACTAGTATAGTAGTCGTTGTCGTCGTGCCACTTTTATTTCCGACATGGAATTGTACCAGTGGCCTTTATATCATCATCAGTGCCAGTGAAAAGTTGATGACTACACCAGCAATATGTTATGCCTCTGTACAAAATATTTTCTCTTGCTGTTAAGTAATAAATTTTGTAAATGTTTACGCAGGAGAAAAGGCTATAATATGAGCAGAAAAGAAAGTTGTATTACACAAAGCCTTTTGTGCTGAGTCATATTATGTATATTACACATAGTTATTGCGGTTTGCAGTCTTTTAGTAGCCACACCAAGTCAGTAGTCGTAAGCCGAAGCTAAATCAGTTCTAGTCTAGTGGTAAAAGCAAGATAGTAATAAGTAGCAAATAACACTGAAACGTGTAGTTTATAAATATGAGTCGTGCTGTTGAGTTGTGTAAGTGTGAGTTACATTATTATAGCTACAAGCGGAAAAAGTTGCCTTGAAAATGTACGTAATAATTTGAGCTTTCCATTCCGCCATTTAATTCTCATAGTTAGGTAAAGGAACATTTTAGATAGGCCTTTTTCTGTATGGTAGCTAATGTATATTCTCGCCTTTGTCTATTGTCTATGATCGTCTAAATGAGCTTATACTACTACACTACTACCGCTCCTGCTCTACTACACAATCAGTTCAGTTCATTGTATGCTTATATATTTTGTTGGCATGTCTAGAGTCCAGATTCATCAAAAGCCGTAGGCAAGCCAGACAAATAAAACGGGCAATTGAATTTCCGGCTGTTTCTCTGTAAACTTTGTCCAAATACCGAGAAACCATTATTATGTTTCGCTTATATTTTACTACGGGATATTCCCAGAACAAGTATGCAAAGAGAAGAGAATGCGAGTAGTAGTTCGAGCAGTAACTCATTTACGTTTTCAATTTTTGTTTATCGGCAGATTTTTACATTTCACTTTAATTTGATTTACAGAGGGTTGTAAAATTTTCCGAGTAGTGAAACTCAGAGAGGATTATTTGAAGGGGTTTCGTTTTGTTTTGTATTGAAAACTGTTTTTTGCTACAAGTACTAGACGAGGGGGTTGCAGAAAGAGGTGCATTATAATCGACTTCTCCGGAAGTTTGAGTATAGTAGGGAGTGAGTTGAATTTAATAAGGTCAATGAGAGAAACTGGATGCATAATAGCTGGCAGAACAAATAAATTGTTCAAATTTATACTGAATTTTAATTATATTCGTTTGCTTTGTTTATTTTAAAAATTTAACAAAATGAAAATCGTTTCGTCTCTAGAGAGCTCTGATCTTTTGCCTCTGTTCAAGTCGTAAAGATGAAGCAAAATTGTATGAACTCTACTCAACGAGTAATCTAGATAAGTAAAAGGCGTCGTGTATTTAGTCTTATGTATCCCATCTAAGTTTCCTACTCCCACCATGCAGCATTTTCCCGTTTCCGTTCCAGGAATGAACGCAGAGAGGTGTGCACACCTACGAAATAAATGGGGACACCTTCAAGTATATTTGTTTCAGAAACAAGATGCTGACGAGGACGATGGCAGTAGTAGCAGTGATGCTGATTGATAATGATTACGATACGATAAAATATTCTGATAAGTAAAATGTAATGAAAGGTTTTTCCGGAATGAAATTGTTTTCTGTTTGCAAGTATGCAATGAATATTATGATGACGAAAGAGAGGTTATAAATAGCGAAAGTGATTACTTTTAACTAGGTTTGAATTAGGTAGAATGTTAGAACGGAAACTTGTACTATTATATCACATACAAACAATACCTTAAATATCTGTTTTCTTTACATTCAACTACAAAAAATAAAATGATATTTTATCTGAATAAATCATGCCATAATATGAGAGGAAGTGAGAACATGGGTCCAAGCAGTTATACCTACATACCTACCTACACTACACTGTTTGTTCAGTGTTAATATTTATGCATGAAAATTATTATTATGGATATTGCTACTGTTATTAGTATATGTAGCTCAAGGCTTTCCTAGTGTGATTGTTCGGTTTCTCCCCCTAAAAAATACTTGACAGCTCTTGTTGCTAATATGAAAAAGTATGTTTTCCACCACCCTAAATTTAATTCTTTCCCTCTCTAATGCGTAAAAATACACCAGCTTCAGTTCTCTTCGTTGCCTTTGAGTGTGGCATATGTATAACGCATGATGATGATTGATATCTGAATTACTTATTGGTTTTTCATTCAAAATCATAACATGGATGATGACGTATTCTGTAAGAATTATTGCGTATAAAATGAAAAAGCAGCAAGAACTAGACATAATTGCTTCTGTTCACATAGGCGGATGTTTTTCTTTTTTCATAGGAACTCAGGAATTATTATATTATTGACAGATTAAACACTTGACTGGAGCAGGCAAAAACTCACAAAAGGCACATAAACTGACAGAGTGGGAAATGAATGAATAGAACTAGCAAACAAACAGAGCACAATAAATAAATAAATGAGTGAATAGAAAGAATAGGACAATAAGTTTACAGCGCATTACAGAAAATTGTAGTGTACATAAAAAGCTTTGCTTTTTGTTGTTCAGCGTGATTGTTGTATTGTGATGGTGAGTGTGTGCTGCAGAGGTATATTACACTTCATATATTGCACGAATGTGTAACGCATACTACTTTTTAATACCAGAACACAATATTATCTGATTGCACGATGATGATAAGTCAGAAAAAATAGGAAATAGAAAAAGGAAAACATGACTTCTTTATTTTTGTGTATCCAGCAATAAACTATACAGTAATTTAATATTACTTTTTTTATCCTTTTACTTATTGCTCGTTACTTTGCGTAAAAAAGATATATGAGTTAGTTTCTTAACCATACTTTTTACATAAAACATTCTTCCTTTCTTTTATAAGTTGAGCATGTTATGCTGACAATTATTATTGGTACGTGTAACATATGTACATTTATACAACTTGCTTTACATGTTATAGAAAAAAAGTAATATTTTTTTGAAATGAAAGTAAAGGATGTATGAAAGGGCAGAAAAGTGAGTGAAATAGAGGATTCATAAAATTTTATGCTGCACTGCATTGCTTTTCACCACCTCCGACAAACAAGAGTTTTTTTTCAGATATGTACATGCATTCTACATTTCTATGTCATTATGACTGCGCATATATTTAAAGGAGGAACATACACTGTGCATGCATTTACGTACGTATGTACATCATGATCATGTGTGCTTGCCCATATCAGGAATTGAATAAAAGTATGGCATAAGGGTAAGTACAGAAAACAAAAGATAAAGTGAGTGAAGAACAATATAAGAATAAGAATGTAGATATATTCTTTTCAATGCACATTTTGACGTTTACTGCTTAACATTCGTATATTCACTTCCACTGTTCACCCATCAACATTTTATCCTTTGGTTTCGTAATAAATGAAATAGCCGAGAAAAACGGACTGACTTTCTACGAGGGAATATAAAAAGAAAAGGAAAGGATATTACTACTACGAGCAATAATATTGTTGGTGCTGCTAGTTCCCCTGCTACATAATATGGGTATATAGAGTACAGAAAGCAGTAGAATGCTGACAGGAAGGGAACAAAGGCAGCAATGGTGAATGCGATGATGTTTCCTCTTTCTATTTGGCGTCCTCCGTACAGGATTCTCTTGTTCTCTTATTACTTGCAATAATAATACAATATTATTTTTGCTGCAAGCAAGTAAACAAAAACAGTTTTGTATAGGGAAGCACGCGCATTAAATATATATTATGCAGAGAATATATACATGACTGCATGGACAGATGAACAGATCCATGCATTTAAGCATGTAGAGAAGTAATAGTGGATCAAGCCCACATCTGGGTGATGTGTAATCGTTCGTTTCAAGCAAATTAGTTTTCGGTTCAAGTAAGTGATTGAAAATTTATTGCCTTTGCATGCGTACGTGTACAGGCATACACTTGTGCACTTTTCTACAAGGGCATGAAGTCGAAAGTCATCCAGTAATATTTTAAAATGGAATGAAACAGCAGTTCGAACAAGCAATAAGTGCATTGGGTAAATTTGAAACTGAAAACAAGGAATAATAATATTTATGCAAACAGAAAACCGATTCTGCAATCCACCACCACGATACACTTTGTTTGTAGCCGCTTTCATAAATACGGACATGACGTAGTGATGCTGATGATTTCCTTTTACTTTCTTCAGGGGGTGGTGGAGGAGTAACTGCGTCTGTATTTAAGTGTATGTTGGCAAAAAAATATGAAGCAATGCATCAAGTATCACACATCACATTTTAACGAGCTCAGGGGTACAAATGAGTTTGGGTTTTGCTGTATTTGGTTTGTGTTCGTAGAAAATAAAATATATCCTTCATTTTTCTTTACGTTTCGTTCGTGGTGCAATAATAATGGTGGTGCAGTAGTTGTTTTAATAATTCAGGACTATGCTGATATAATAACTCAAGACTTCCTATTATGGTGAAAGGTTACTACCACTATACGGTTATGAAGAGTAAGTATGTAACATGGTGTGTAAAATGAGCGTATAAGGTAAACACGTAACACAGCAAAGCAGTATCATGAGAACATTACGGCGGCAGCAGTATCGATAAGTAGCTTAGAATGGTAAATGCTTATTGTGTTGTTTTTTTTACCACGCAAAAAAAGATACAGTATCTTACCTTTTAGCATTCATGCATGCATGCAAGCTCGAGGTCAGAACAGGAAACTCGTGTTTATACTGCAAACTGGTGATTATTTCAACAAAATTGAAAATTACCCAAAATATGTGGTTACTTGGAATGTTTTTTGCCTTTGGTGGTAGTGATTAAGTGCACGTTAGGTTGAATTGAAAATCGGAAGGAAATGTCAAATACTACCACATAGGGAAAACTAATTGGAGCAAAAAAGGGAGCTTTAAAATTACCATTATGGTATGGGCAAAGTCAACTGGAAACTCAATTGAAATGAACTGAATCATATCATTTTTATTCGTGGAAAGTCGTATATTACGTATTATAATTGGTGCATATTATTCCCAAAATATACATATTTGATAACTTTTATCATGAACTAATTTATCAGGCTATATTTACAACTTTTATAATAACACCAAGTCGTAAAAGTCAATAATTTAATCATTTGGATGGACGTTACGAAAAAAAAATTTGTTATATGTGGACAAATGAACTCCTTTAGAGAGTATAAGCTTGCAGGGAAAAGGATCTTTAGTAAAGTAAGGAAAAAATGCTAGAATTAAAGAACATTCTGCAAATGTGTAAGTTTCTGATAAGAAATGTTTCAAAGTGTCCCTGAGGGAAGTAAAACTTGGTTACATTATAACTTGCACATTATACAACATATACACATATAGCAGTTTGAAGAGTAAGTCGCACTAAAACTATATACGTATACCTATATACAGCAATATAGTGATATTATTCTGTGTGCATAGATTCACTGTTGAAATCCCAGAAATTACCGTTGCTCCCTCATTTGGCAATCTTGTAATTTTACGAACAATTCCTACTTTGTCTCTGGAAGCGTTAGAATTTTGGTTATAAGGCAAAGGAGCCCCTCCATTAACTTGGGTTTCATGAAGCTATAAAACAGAGAAATGAAGGCATCCCAAAAAAGATAGACGGACAGGAAGAAAATTGGATGAAGAAAGCTCAGCACATGAATTCTTCACTCGAAGGGAAATTTTATTCTATCTAACAACCAACCAAGTAGACAGCTTTCCTTTTCTTCTGATGACTTGCTTGCTTTTTATGAAGTTTGCTGTACAAACATATGTATTTTATACGGACGATACGTCTACTTATTTACCTGTGTGTGTGTATATATATATGTATATTTAAGAAAAAAACAAAAGATAGTATAGTAGTGCTTACTTTTTACTTAAAACAGTGAAACTTTTTTTTTCTCCTACTTCCTCATTTTCTCCTCTACCATTTGCATCTGCATGTTGCTAAAAGTCAGAAAATTTTACTTTGCCTTGCAAGCTTACAAAGTTTTGACCAGATTTTTACCCCCACACACACATACAGAAAGGTGAAAAGAGACTGATGTAACGGAAATTTTCATATTGCTTCACCGTAAAAGCACTCTTTTCTCCCGTTTCATCGTTTAAGTAGAATGATGCTCTGATATGCGTCTATTTTGGAAGGTGAAGCAATTACTTATTTTTCTTTTTTTCACGTTTTACAACACACAAGGGTTATGGTGGATTTTAAAAAACTCATTCAAATGTATTTTACGGCCAGCATTATTATTATGTTGTCATACAGGTATGTATGTAGTAGGCATGTATGTATATCCGTCAAGATTTTAGGATGGATGCGTAGACCTGTAATATTTTATAAATAAAATGTGAGTCTAATGTCATACATATGCATGAGATGGGCTTTTCCCTTTAACTTTCTTTGATGCCACACACGAATAACATTCAGGATGTTAGGCATTGCTTTCTTACCTCTTTTCAAACAGTACCATCATCAGCAATATATGTAGCCTGCCACGTAGTTTCTTTTTTCTCCTGCTAGTAAAATACACAGGTAGAAGAGCAGCAAACTTGTGTGACTGAACGTTTCTTTTCTCTCTCTCTCTCTCTCTCTCTTGCTGACGATGGTGATACCACGCTGATAATAATAATAATATACTGGACCGAATTTAATTTAAAATGGATGACTATCCTTTCTTCTCTTTTGTGTGTCACAGCAGCTAAAGTTGTGTAGGATATGATATTAAAATGCATTACAGACATTATATGGGTTTCTTAACATTGTGCATTTATTATCTTTGGTGTGCACATGAAGTACACATAAAACCAAGTAAACGAGAAGCCATCAAAATAGAGGTATATTACCTATGTTATATCCGCTCTTATTTGATACCTACAAAAGTAAGATGCAATAGTAGCCATATTAAGCCATGAGATTTTCAAGATGACAGCAAAAAGGCCAGTGGTAATACTGGTAGTATCATTGGCTCTTCTCTGCTGCATTACATTACATTTATGTTTTCTAAACCGAAAGACTTTCACTTCAGTCCCTACAGTATCTGTATGGGTTTTTCTTCCTTTCACGTTTTGTTTACACTGTGTAGATGCTCTATAAAGTGTATTTACTTGGAACTCTCCTCCTGGCGTTTTTTCTCATGGCCATGGCATAGAGAAGGAAAAGCAGTTGCAGGATTCATTTCTACAACAAAAGTAGTAGTTTCAGTTCGAGTTCCATAATAATAAAAACAATAATATTTGCTCAGTGCAAAAGAATGTTCATCATAACCCATTTATTTTGGTCACCCGTCTTTTTTAATGTTACCAGATAATTGCACTATTTTTTTCATCAAAGAAAACATACTGAATATTATGGATATAGGAATAAGAATGGTAAGCAGCAGTAGCACTACAAAAATATTATGATGTCGTTCTCCCAATATAACGGCAGACTTACGTCTGTGACCGCTCACTGCTTACCTTCACCATCAGAACAACAGTAGCATCGTCTGCACATTGCCAAAACATGGTGTTGAACTGGATGACCTGCTGACTTGTATGAATGCATATACACATTTACAACGTAACTTCATCATCATCATCATCATCACACACAACGGCAAACTTTTTACAGCTTTCCTCAATGAAACCCAGCTGTCTAAGCCATTCCATGTGCAATGAAAGAGAAAGCGAGGCCCTAGTTTTGTAGTAATGCATTTATAAAAGACATTAAATATTTAAACATATATTACAGCGTATTTTGGTGCGAGTATGCTAGAAAGAAAGAGAGTTTTCTTTTATCATACATTTTTTATGAAATTACAGGAAAGTGCTTCCTTTCAGAGTCCTTTCTCTCTCACTGTCCAATTCCCTGAATTTCAAAAGCACGCTTGCAAACATTTGTCTTACTTATACGATAATATTATTGTGCATAATATTATGCAATATCATTTTGTTCCGTTTAATAAATAAGTAAACAGATAACAAGTTTCTGTTGTTCCAGAGGCGAGAATAATGACTACTTCAGAAAAACACTTCACACAGTCAGAAGAGTTCCATTTAACTATGCAAACAAAAAAAGTTTTGCTCCAATTTTCTATCAAGCAAACTTGGCTTTACTTGCTGTGCTGCTACTGCTGTAGTAGTAATACTGCTGCTGCAAGCAACTGCAACAATATATGATAATATTCCACACAAATTTTGACAGTTCAAGGTGACACGTTTTTGCTAGCACCAAAGGAGGTCTTTTCCAAACTGAGGGAGTAGGCAGTGTCATAACCATAATAATAACACATCTGCCCCTGCTTCTAAAAGCTACTTTTTATAATATCACTACTAACAATACCAACAAGGTTAATATAACTTTTTGTTGTAGGCTCTCCCTCCTAATGATATATTCATATTATTGTGTGCGAATACCGAGTGTTTTTGATGATCATCTCTATCTGCTCTGTAAATATTTTCATTCTATAAAAAGGACCAATTTGTTCAACCAAACTGTTCCAAATTGCATATTTTAACGAGAAAGGGTTCCCCGTTTTTTTCTAGGAAAAGTGTGTCAATGTCAGAGCGGGACAGAATAAGAGAACGGGGAAGTGAAAATGCAATGGGAGGAGAGATTTTTTTCACTAGTAATGTGCAGTCATCTGTGGATGTTGAAAGTTGGTTGGGATGAGACTTGTGTATTTAGCTAGCTTGTCATTTTGCCAATTTCCCTAGTTCTTTTCTTCACTTTCTTTCTCGCTCGTTATCGATTTCGTACTTACGTTAGCGTTTACATAACGGTAACCCAAACAAAAGAAGCAAAGGAAACAGAATATCTTTTTAACACATTATCTGTATTCGCCGGCAGACAATATCATTCAGGTTTTTCGCTAATTAAATCTGCTAATTTGGGAGATGTACCATAAGTAAATACACAGTCACTTCCGAAATCGAGATTCATGCGCTTTTTACGTGATTTGTTCAAACAAATGAAAGAAAAGAATCTCAGACCGAATAAGATTCTGGCAGTATGATTTTCACGCTTTAGCGGTAGCAACCTTGCACCTTAGTCTACTTTATGTGCAAAATTTTAGGCGTAACGTAATTATGTTTTAATATAAAATCATCAGTTAACTCAAGAATACATGCATATATGCAAGAGTGTCAGTATGAAATTGTGTATGTACATATAGTAGTTTCCATCTAAATGTGTTAAACTCATGATCAGGGTTGAAAGAGAAGAAATTATGCAAGAGAAAAAAGAAAGCAATTAGAGCAGAAGAGATGAAACTTTTTATAATGAGAAAGATGACTAGCTCATCTTGCATTATTCAAGGCCTGACGTGAACAAGAGAAAATTCGCTTTACGTTAGTAAAACGGAAGAAAAGCAGATGGTACCCGTGACGAGAGAGTATGATTTTGGACAGAAGAAAATTTCTCACGGTGGGATTATTTTTGCTTCCTTCCTGCCTCACTAAATTTGAATGATAGCTAATTGGTATAGTTGATAATTGCTGGGAAGATGTACTGTATGCTGTATGTACTATGCACTCACTTGGTTTGTTATAGTTTAATTCTAAGTGAAAAAGTACAGAAAATGTCACATAATTTGGTAATATACATATTTACATACATCAACAAAATTATATAGCGGGGAGAATTGAGAGAAAGTACTGTACGTATAAGTTCACAATGTTATACACCTATTTGGGTATTATGCATAATACTTTATACCTAGCAAGCGGGGTACGTCACTTGAGCAGTGTGAGTAAAATTAAAGGGTGGCGCGATTATTACATTATTACATTTTATGAATCAAATTTCCGAAAACTCATTCACATCGGTTCCTTACATTCCAAAGAAAATACCCAATTTTGCGCATACAAGTTCAGAGAAAAGAGATTCAACAAAGACATTGTTTTTCTGCTCAGTGATATGTCGTCCTTGATACGGGATTCATGAAACATTAAGCGTTCATGCAAGCGCAGGCAAGATAAAATGCATTAAAGACTTTTAAAGCTTTGCAATCATAACACGTTTTATTAAGCACAAACTTTGCCGATTTGAAAAAAATATGTTTCACTGATGTGCACAATTTAATAGCTAGGTATTATTATTGACTTAAAAATTACCTAATTGAGTTTGTAAGCATGAACTCTAGTGCATTTTGATTAAAGTACAGCTTGGCGGTACTTTTACAAATATTTGATGATGAAATTGCAAAAAAAAATATTTCCATACTATGATCAAAATTCATCAAATTCAGAATTATCATTTGTATTACTTTAAATCATGAAAAACGTGATGAAACATTAACAAGGAAATTATGACTGGCCACTTTTTCAAGTCACAAAATTAAATTTATAAACCACAGTAATGCTAATAAAATAACCGCACCAAGTGTACTCTCCGTGCACACTTCATTTTATTTCTTTCTCCCTCTCGTTCTATCAAACCTATCAATCTTATCAGAAAAGCAGCAGTGAATTTAGAAATCTAATATTAAACATGTCAGAATAGGGGATTCTTTCATCATAACAGCGGATGTCAATACTTGTGTTGTGTAGCCGATTTTCAGAAAAAAATATCATCAAAATCACAGACAGGAGGACCCTCAACTTATTATTTTCCTCATTCTTTTTTTTTCTTATCGTCCTATCAAATACAAACTGCTCATTCATTCATAGTCACTCACATAATAATATTGTTATTATCTTCGAAATAATAAAAGACGCGATTATTCTCTGTCTTCAATAACAACAACTACTACTACTACAAGTCTCTAGATACAGTCCAAACCTCATGTCTTTATACAGAACCACGCGTTTCTGTTAAAATCTAATAAAAATATCACTCAAACGTTATTTTTGCTACTTCTCCATTTTCTACAACAATGTATTTAGCCTTGGCCCAACTCCCTCTCTGTGTCTTCCTTCGTCTCAAAACCTACAATCTTACATTCATTTTTTTCCACATTTTTCTCCTTATTTTCCTACCGTCATTCACAACAGTGCCACTTTTCCTTTTGTGTACTATTCTCCATTGTGTCAAGTGCTGTGTATTACACACAGATACACATCAAATTCACAACACATAGTATTGCTTTGTATACTGCTACTATACCTACTACTACTATGATGGGATGATTATAATACGTGCACTCTTTTTATAGAGGAATAGATAAACACAAATGTAATTTTCAACCATTGTCATTATTGCATTGTTGTTGTCGTTATTCTGCTATTATTATTGTTGTTATTCTAAACGAATGAATGAATGGATGACTAGAAGTGTACGTGAAAGAGAGATGACAATCTTTTATAGCTACCTACAACTGAGTACATTTCGGTTTTTCTTCTGGTATCTTTATTTGTTTCTTCTTGTTATTCTTGGGAACACGTCTTTTTCTTCATCCTGGTCGTATCATGGTAGTCGTCGTCGTTGTGGGCAGAGGCAAAAGGAACCTAGAATTATATTATTATGGTTTTTATACCATCATCATCTTTTTTTTCAAGTAATATAATTATATTACTAGCAGCAAGACGTTTTATCTAGGTCTTTTTGGCAAGCATGTCGAAGACACCAAACACACCCAAGACATACAAAACACCACCAGCAGTAGGAAAATGCAATGTCTGTGTATATATCCATTTGTATTTTTTCACTGATGATTACTTTGCCTATTGTGTCATGTCATCATCAGCAACCTCGGAGAGAGATCTCATGCTTATTTAACAATTTCTTTATTTTCTGCTGCTTATTCCATGCATCGCTTCAGGATATTTATTGTATTATTACGTTGTGTGCTCTTGTCTTTTTTTCCTTTTTTGTTTTCATCCATTCACTCGTTCAATGCTTCTTATAACTTATTATAGTGCTAGTACACTGCTGCTGCTACTGTTGACTGTATTTATTTTTTTGGGTAAAAAACACAAGACAGGTTTACTTTTCTTGAAGCCAAGTCAGGCAGTAAGAAAACTCCACAAAATAGAGAAGAAAAAAAAGAGTAAGAGTTTGTATGTGTACTTATTGTGAGAGAGAGCGAGTAATACGGTCGTGAGGAGAGGTAGTGGGCAGATAAGCAATATAAGTATAATATATACTACAGGACATTTACAAATATTATATGGTAGAAAAACACAGATGTAATCTTTTCATGCAGAAAATTGAGCCCTTCTACGAGATATTCCTTTGCTTCTACTTCTTGTGGTGATGGTGGTTACTTTTGGTCGTTGTGGTGGTGGTGGAAGTAGCAGAGTGGTATCAAAGTAGTTGGTAAAGCTGGTAAATATGCTTGTAACAAATTCACCTGCTACTTTGTAATAATGGAATTGGAAGATCTCTAGACTGGGAATTTAAAGGTACATATATATATACACATAATATGGCAAAAGTACCATAAATTTGAAGGTATCAATCCAACAGTGAATAAGTAAATCATCATGTCATCAAATGCCATATTGTATTTTATTTGGCCTTCGGTTTGCAAACAGTAGAAAACAAAATCTACGGTTGGTGAGCAATGATGAGATGAACTCGTACAACTCCGTATGGATAACAAGCATATAGTTTTACCTTTCGGATACATTTTGTCCCAGATAAACGGCCTTGCTTCTCTAATGAAATACTCATGTAATTCAACGGCATTTCTAAAGCAAGTACGCTACACAAACTTACGACGGGCACATATAGTTTATTTGTCAGTCAATACTTTTTTTTTTCTATGTATTCCTACCATGTGCATTTATTCATTCCATTATCATTTAGCGCAATAAGACTTTCCCCTTGGATAATACCATTGTGTGGTGATTCCTTTCCACTTTTTACCTGACTGGTTTGCTGGGAGATGATTTGAATTGTGTTGCTGCATCAGGAATAAAATATCTCTAGCATTTTTTTCTCTTAAAAAATAAGCGCTGCAAAATAAGTGGAAGGCCATTCTTAGTTTGGATATGGAGGAAAGAGAATAAAGTAAACATGTGTATGGGTGGATAAGTAGGAGTGGAAATAAGATGGAGAAAAGGGAAAACAAACTGAAAAAGTCCTTTTTACAAGGACAAACTTTTTTTTACTTTGGAATTCTGTTCAATTTACTTAGAGGAGAAAATCAACAAAAAAGCTTTTGTATGGATAGGAAAAAGCAGAGCAAAGGAGCTTCAGAGGCTTTAGCGCAGTATATATGTATACCTCATCTCATCAGGAGAATATTACACACCTATCTATTCCTTATACCAGTTTTACCTTACTTGTGGTATAAGCTATCTTTCCGGTTGGTTATGGAGAAGGATGATGTACAATGTTACAATCTCAGATGTGCAGCACCACTGCCCACATATTATGCAAACAAGATCCAGAGAAAAAGGAGTATACAGCAACAACAATGTTTATCTTTGGTGTTGCTCTTCTTCTCTTTTGTCGTAGTTGTAGTAAGTCAAGGGCTTTTCTCAGCAGTTACGGCACTAAAGGACAACATTAAAATTGAGTGGGTTTGGTTTGCTTGTGGCTTGCATTTTCTAAACTCTCGGGGGAATCTTCTTATTGGGAATTGTGACTGATGTGCTCGAAACTTATCCGTGTGTAACACGCGTTTTAACAGCAAAATAAAGGGGAAAAGAGAGGGCTGAGTGAGAGTAGCAATCCAATATGTGTAATGCACTTCCCCACCTTCGCATTTTATCGTTGTCGATTTTTCATTTATCAGTGGATTTTTTTTCTTGATTCCGTTAGCCAGATGGAAAAAAAGTTGTGTGTGTCTGAAAATTGTATTAAAACCTAAACGCATGCATGTCTGATGATAAAACTGTAGGCTTTGCATATCAAGTGTACCTAAAGCTGAATGATGAAAATCATGGTGATGTTGACGGTGGTAAGAAAAGGTATATTACCTATGCATTTCTCTTGATGTATAAGCTCTATGCAGATGGCCAAGCACACGCACACGTCTATCCTTAATAACTAGTGGAGTCCGTCTATTTATTAAAACGAGAAAGTATCGGTAGTCTCTTTCTCAAAAGTAGATTGACGTAGGGAGTAAAAATAAGAATAATTATCTGGACAAGTAAAATGAATGAGATGAAACACATATGGCTTATATGTTATAATATTATGGCATGTAATGCGGCGATATAATCGATTTTGCCTATCTAAACACACATGGACGAGCGAACGTCAACCATCCAAACTTTTAAAAGGAGATGCAGATGAGTGGGTAAAGTGAAATCAGTTTTGTATGCGTGAGTGATGATGTGTATGCTCTCAAGTAAAACACAGTGGTAGTAAAGTGAAGTAGGTATTTAAAAAAGTATTTTTCAGTGTGCAATCATCCAATTGCACCGACATAATATTGAAAAGTTTTTTTTCCACAGCAATTGAACAGAAAAAGTGGTGTACTTTTGTATCTGAAATGAAGAGGAAAGGGTTTACATGAATGAATATTTTAATATGCTTTTTTTCGTTATTTCATTTTTTCTGGCTCTTATTCGTCTTGTCTTGTAACAAAAGCGTTCCAATGACATGAATACCAGCAGCAGAGCAAGAGAAGAAGAGCACAGCAGTGGAACTTTATACAATCACAGAAAATGAATACAAATGACATCCACTTTAGATGTACCTCAGTACAATATAGTCACTAGTGTGATCACATCATGCACCAGAGAGTCGGACTTATTACTTGTGTGTTACTTTTATGGAATAAGTACATGGCAAATCTCTTGGTGTTCGCTCATGCACTCTCATCCATATTATTTTCTCTCCTTGAATACTCAAATCACGTTTCCACCAAAAGTTCAAAGTTAATCTTGTATATATCTCTGGGTACATCATGAGTAAGCACATAGCAGAAGCAGAAGAGTATTATTGTGGTTTTAGTAAAGTGACAGAGCATCAGCAAAAGTAGAATAAAGTTTTGATTTGATTTTAGTATCATCATCAACATCATTAGGTCGATCACGCTCATGTCACATTTTAGTAATTCAGAGTCACACTACCGTCAAATCTCTACCGCACGAGTCTCTCTTCTTGTTTTAAAAATTACTGGGTTGTTAGTTGTTGTGTGAGCGAGTGAGTATTACTGCTTATTTTTTTTATTATTACAAAAGCTGGATGAATCGCAGAAAGCATGTTTTATTCTCAAAGAAAGATGAACCATAGCCATTGTAAATAGAATGTCATGCATGCATGCGTAACTTGTTAACAATTGGATTTTGGTACTTAAAATGCAATGTACATATTTCATATAAGCCAGTTTATGTACAAAAACCCAGCCGCATAATAACGCAACAAAAAGAGAAAATAAGATTGCCACTACTGAAACATTGATGCTTATACATACATGAAGCAGAAAACAATGAGCAAAGTAAGTGGTTTCTGGTCTGTGGCTCACACTGGTGCCTTTGGACTCTGGACGGATATTTGATAGGAGATATCTGATTCCAATTCTGACGCACAAAAAAAAGCATAACAACAACAACAAATGTTTTTCGTCTGAACTGCTACTGGTTCACCACTTGACTGCGTTTATTCACAAAGTCGTGCTTTTACATTCCTCTAACTCATACTCACTCTCCATTTATATTATTGGATTGGAGTTTGTTGCTGTGATAATGCTTCCGTAAATAGACATTTTCGTTCCCACAAAATTACATTTTCTCTCTTTAAGCATCATCGTGACATTCAGATGTGTAGAACACTGAGCAAAACAGTGCATATGTGGCAGCTGCAATTTTCCTTTTTCCCTGATGATTTTACAGTGCATCACCGTTATGTTCTGTGTGCTTGCTAAAATCCACGCAGTACTTTCACTGTTGCTTATCTAACCAAAAATATTATTTAAAGATTTTATGGAATAGGGTCTGCTGGTTGTAGGTAGACTTATTTTGGACTGTGTGAGTAGCGATAAGCACAAACGAGCGAACAATAAACTTTGCTTGTTATTACTTTTCGAGAATGTACAAAATGTTACCAAATTATTGCCATTACTCTCTTCCCTTTTGCCAACATTTTATGAGCTCAACTGGATGCGTTGATGACTGTTGTCAGCTACTCACCCTCTTTCTACTCAAATACTGTTTTTGCTATCATCGTGGGAATTCCCTCTATGTGAATGTGATTAGTATCTCTGGGTAGTGAGGGGATGCGTGCGGTCATGAAAATCAAAAATTTTCTAACATCTAGGGAAGCATCTGATATTTTTGCAGAGATAAGGATGCAAATAAAGTACACACGGTATGCTTAATATCCGAACTGGGGGAGTTGAGTTGATAAACATCGAGGATTTACTTTTTGTGACAAGCATATAAGCATAAATGCATACCAAAAACTTTTGGATTAATGTATGGTTGTGGTTTGCAACTAGTGACATTGTCCAACATAAATCATATCTTTAGTAAATTGTGAAATCTCGGACTGAAAAATCTGCTCGTTATTTATTTATTCTGTTTAGGGTTCTGCCAAATTGATCCTCCAGTTCACTCTCCACGTGTAACTTTTTTTTTTAAAAACTGCATATTAAGCGCCCGCAGTTTGACTCTTTTTACCTTCCTTGTCCAAAAATAGTCTATGAGTTTACAAGTAAATAGGTTTAGACAAATTGTGCATTATGAGCATTGCAGTGTTTTCTAAAAAGTATATTTTACTTACGTTATCTTGTTAAGTTACTTCCCACTTGCACATATGCACTCATATATTTATTATTTTTATGAAATGCTGACACTTGACATGATTGTTTGGAGAGCTGTCAGAAAAATGAATATGTATAAACAAAGTTAGCAATTAGGGGAATCGTTAGAAGCGAAATCGGAAACCACGCCAAGTAGAAAGGACATTCCTTAAATGAATATATGCTTGCATCTTGCATGCCTCATAGCATTTAAGGTTTTAAGTTTGACCAAATCTTAATAGGTATATTATACGCATCATCTTGAAGAAGTAAGCTGATGTAGGCATGTATATATTTTTGACGGACTTGCTTTAAGCTACCAGCGTAAATTTAAAAATAATAAACATGAAATGAGAGATTTAGTCTGAACTTTATAATTTTGGAATTTTCCAGCTGGGTTTATGCTTTAAAAAAGTCTTTCCAAGAAGAGTGATGTAAATATTTACACACGAGAAGCTTCAGCAAAGTGAATGAACATCATCATTTGTACTGGTACTACATCTACATACCATTACTATAATTATAAAATGAACAATAACCGGGTGTCTTTAAGTAGGGAAGGATCTATTGATAATGATGGGATGGAAGACTAGCAGGCAGCCCAAGCGGCAACCTCCCACGGACTATTGTTTACTGTTTATAAAAGAACGTAATGAAAGAAAATTAGCGTCTTGAGAGTTGAAGAAGGACTAATTAATCATGTGGAGAGATGAAAGATTATTTACGCACACAACTCATCACCTTCATTATTATCATGTCTCGAAAATGTGTCTCGTCTCCTCCTTGAAATTCTTTTACAATTCAAAGTGAGCATTCATACTAATTTCACTTTATTAGCAACTAGCAATCTAAAAGTAGATCCATACATATAAGCACATATATTTTTAAGTAGTCAGATAATAATAAAACTTATTGTATTGAATTTTAACAATATTTTTATTAAGCTCTCCTCTATTCAAACGAGCCACTTGGTTCAGCAGTGTTAGTAGAAAGATAAAAGATAACCGATAATTTAAAGAAAACGAACTCTTTGCTTGCAACTAGCACCACTACTACTACCATCATAAAAATCAGTAACAATGGCAGAAAGAGATAGAGGAGTGTGGAGTGCAAAGTACAAAAAGCAATCAATCAATTCTGAAAATTTGTCAAGTCCGGAGGGGGTTCCATTGTGCTAGATCCACAAATTATTTTGTAATGTATGTTTTACAAGCACGTCTTTCTTTTCATGTAAAAGGAATAGAAAGAACCTCATGTGAATGGAAAATTGGAAAATGCATGTACGAAGGCAGAACTGAAAAAAGATGAAAATGTTCATCGACCATATAATACAACTACCATCACCACCACCGTATCAACAACACACAGCAGTAGTAGCAATTCAAATTTATAAATAAATAATATTTACATAAAGCCTCGCGAAATCGAAAGGCAAAATAAGACGAATTGCTCTTCTTCCTTGTGTGGTAATTTAAATCCAATACATCACGACAGGGAGCGGGCGTTTTGTTTTATAAAGACATGCTTGAGTTGAAACTACAGAAAATATATAAATATACAAAACACACAGGCAAACCAGCTACGTGTAGACAAAAAGGTAAAATTTATATACACATCTAATGCTGCTACGCTAGCTACCATCGCCAAAACTAAAACGCTTCTTTATTCATTCATTCACCCATCATCAACATCATCGTCGTCACTAGTCAGTCTTCTTCTCACTCACAGATACAATGGCAATTCACAAACCCTTAAGCAGTTTGTCTTTTAAAACTGCATTCGTGAATATTCATCACTGCCAATCAACGCCCTCCCGCTGTTGTTTTTGCTGCTTCTCTTTTTCGCTGTAATGATGTTCTTCATCGCAGATTGAAAAATTGATAGTAAATTGGTTCAACTAACCACTATATCAAAAATAATAATAGAAGGATGTGTTTATATTAATTCTGAAAAGTTGTTATCAAATTTTATGAGTTTTTTTTCAATGAAAATACGTACATGATTCTTGGTAATGCATTGTTTTGCTTTCTCTACTATAGCCAAGGTTTATAAAGTTTAACATCTCATTGAATTGTAGGATAAACATCTGGAAGACTATCATTAAGTTTATATGAAAGTTTAAATTATTATCTTTACACGTCCATCATAATAAATTATTCATTGACACTGCCACACTAAATTATGTTATTAATGCGCATCCTCACTCAACGAACAAACTCACCAAGAAATAGTACAGTACAAGTATTCTACTCCCTCGCTTTACTAGGGCGGTCATCATTTGTCAACCTTTTATGAGTTGTTAAAAAAATAACTGGGTGTTCTTACAAAAATTTATAATTGTATGTGCTGGTTTTAAGCCGGTTAGACTGAGGAGTTGTAACACTAACATGTAATACATCCAAGCCAGCGTAAACACCCCTTTGCCAGCTCAGTATAATTCTATCGTTTTAAACAAAGCTTATTTTAACAACCAGCAAAGCATGCACATTATGTACAATGGCATTCGGTAAATCAAAGAAAAACTTGCCAAACTTTATCTGTAAAGTGCTAGCACACGTTTTGCAATTTAATTATATATTTAAAAGAGATATCAATTATAGATGCATATACTATGTCCATTCTTTCCTTCACATTACTTTTACATGAATAATTTGAAAATGTACTGAAGTTGTTGATAACAATGGCTAAAAACCACATAGTGATGTCTCATTTGTGTTTTCTGTCAAATGTAGCCAAAATAATCACATGGATCAATGTGAGAGTGTGTGCGGTGGAGTGGTGGAGATTTTCAGTTTCAGCAGTTCATTTCATGCACGTTATATACTTAGCCCGCTCACTCTCCCCGTCAGACAGGCAATCATTAGAAAGGATTTACTGCTAAAAATGTGTTTTGTGTTTATTTTGCATCCATATCTATTATTCCGTCATTTCTAAAAGGAAAATTTGTAAAGGGAATTGAAATGGAAAGGGAAAAAATTACTGGCTTAGACATAAAAACCCTTATGTTTGTAGAGACGAGTGTATATGTATGTACATGCCTATTTAGGTGTCTTGTCATTCAGTCTTTACCTAGGCAGTTCATCACTTACAATCTATTACCAAATGGATTTCTACTGCACTTTTATCATGTACAAATGACAACTAGTAAGCTTGCTTCCTACATAGAAAGCGTAGAAGAATATTATTCAAGTACAATTCAGCATGCTAATGTAACGCCCAAAGCATGAATTGAATGAGTACTGGGTTATTTTAGACTTATAAGCAAAAATGAAAATAATATATCTCCGTATTATTAAGATTATTTTAGGAATTGTTTGATTGTATTTTATGTATTACAGTAGTAGTTCATACAAAAGGGAGGAAAAAGTAGCAACAGTGTCATTTTTAATGGAGAAAAGTCATAGAAGATCGCTCGGAATATAGGAGTGCATATTGCTTGTTTGCAGGGTTGAATAAACAAGTAAGCAAGCAAGGTATTCTACATACCTATATATTAGAAAGAGGTAAATGAACGTTAAGCCTCTAAGTGGAATAAGTAGGTATTAGTATACCTATCTGCTACGACCATGCCATCAGTTCACCAGTACTAGTCAACCGACAACATCAGCATTATTTGTCT
>JAHZMZ010003512.1:0-11540 GCA_027743805.1 Lepidocyrtoides sp. E14 | reverse complement strand
CACACACACACACACACACACACACACATTCGTATTCCCTTACACATCTTACATGTTTGAGAAAGATACTTTATCTAAACACAAATGACAATGATATAATATTTGTTTGTGCCCATATTACAGAGCATGAATGAGAGAAAGAAAGAGCACATAAAATATACAAATATTCAGACTTTTTGCGTTCAGCTCCACTCCTTGCTACATTTTATAGTAGTAATAATAACAATATTAGCAAAGGAAGTGGCAAAGTTATGCTGTAATGTGCTCGTAAGAATCTTTTTGCAATATTTTCGTCGACTCTCCTGTTTGCCCGTTCTCTCTGCAAAGTGCAAGAGAAACAGATATTATTATTGTTACCTACACATACAGATAGTGAGTGTGTGTACATAAGAAAAAGCCGCTTACTTGGTGGACGTCTTTTTTTCCTGAGGGATAATAGCGACACAGAGAAAGAGTTGGGATTGTCAATGGAAATAAAAGTGGCTTTCTGTCGTGCATACTAAAATGGCCATGGATGGAACACTCGTTTTCTCGTTTCGTCCATCCACCACCACCACCATGACACATACATCCGTGGCAGTAGACATTTTTACAGAAAAGAAGGCTACCAGAAGCAATGTACTGGAGTGGTGGAGGTGTAGGCAAATATATTTTTAAGGTATGTATTTAGTAAGCAAGATGAAAATGTAAGCTTTCGCCTTGCATCAATGCCACCAACAGCGGCGGCAGCATCAAGAAAATAATACTACTACTACTGGTAGTTCTAACTCTAACGGTAGTCAAGCTTAATGTATTAAGGCATTAGTTACATGTAAACTACCGGTACTACTGACTACTTTAGATAGACACATCAATATTACATGGATGGTGAATGGAAATACATTCGAACATACAAAAATGTGTCTGTGCCACCTTGCCACTGCTTTTTACTACACTAAAACGCAGCAATAGCGTTTCCAAAGTATCATTGATATTACAATAAAAAAAATGTTACATTCATTCTCGCTTCGCAAACACAATAATATACTCACGCATACTGGATAAATGCAGCAAGTGCCGACGCCCTGTATCAGATTTTTGTATAGAGGGCAGGACAAACTAATATTTTTCTGGAGAAAGCTTCAGATTATATAGTGCTATCGGATCAGATATAAACATTAATTTTAGATGACGGGACAAAAAAGGTGGTACGCACGTGAGTGGGGCTAATATAGTTAAATGTTTGCGTCACACTCACATGGAACTACTTTTAGCATTTATAACTGCCACTACTTCATATTATTATTATTACCATTCCCAGAAGTACCTTCTACAATAGCAACAACATGACCAACTACCTCTTGTATAAAGAGTAAATAAAATTTACTAATGTAGATAGTGGAGAAAGAAGCATGGTAACAAATATAAAAAATATAAGTAAGCAAGAGGAAAGAGAGAGAGAGAAGAAGAAGAAGAAAAAAAAGGGAAAGTAAATATCAAAGCAAGACACACAAAGAAGAGAGACGCACAGGCTTTTATACAAATAACCCCGCTTGCTCATAAACCTTCACCAGGACAACAAGCTGTATAGATACACCTATTTTCATCTAATTTTTATGTTTACGGTGATACACTTGCTACTAAATTCTGGTTCAGGCTGCCTCTTCCTTTTTTTCATGGCTGCTTTGCCTTTTGTATTAGTATTATGGATTTTCATTACTTTGTTCCTTATGCCTGCTTTGTTGTTTCTGCGCCTCAGTCAGTCAGTCAGTGATAGTAATAAATGTTGTTTTTTCTCGGCAACAAAAAGACCGACATTGTTATAGAATAAACATAAAATTTTTATGCAAAGCAGTTTCCCACAATGGATTTGGGAAACTGCATGAGCTCTTCTAGAAAATATATGGTCCATAGCCAAACCAGTCTCTATTGATGAATAGTTCATTGACAAAATTCTCTTCTGGCCACCTGGCCTGCCATACAAGGATATATTAGGAAAGTCAGAGAAAGTTGGGAAAGTAGCATTGGTATTGCAGTACTATAAGTACAAGTAGTATAACTTCCGTGAGTGAGTACTTGTATAGGTTTGCCTTTATGTAACAACAAATCCTTTTGTAGCGCCTCAACTACTGGAACAAGACGGAGCAATCTGTTGCCAGAGTTCTTTCCTTTTTGTGTACACAAATCTCTTGGATACATTAACCGACCAATAATCCCATTTCAAGTTTGGGTGCCAAAGGTGCTTAAGAAACTGAGAGAAACTATTTTATTTTGTTTAACTGGAAAACCATTAAAAGCAAGTAATATGAGAAAGTCATGCTAAAAGTTTGCTTCAACGAATCATATTTCCTATCACAAATTTGCGTGATTCTATGAGCAAATTTACGATGCTGTTTGCTATAAATAAGTGCCGAGATAACATAAAACGCTGCCGAGGCAAGAACCCGCCGCCTCAAATGAAATCGATGTTTTTTTATACAAATGCCAGTTGTTCCGTTCCAATGATGTGAAATAAAGTAGAATCACAAATCCAGAAAAAAGGCAGCTCTCTACAATGCTAATGTTACTCCATTGTACTTAAATGAATTCAGCAAAACAGCAACGGTGAAACATTGTCATCAGGTCAAATGTAAGACCTTGCTCACTTTATAAAAGGGGGAAACTAGGGAATTACAAAGCGTGCTGTCAGAAGTTTCTCCAGCTACTAATAAAAAGATATACTTACTTATCTTGCACGCTCTAATCCAACAAAAATAACCATCCATTATGGCACATATGTGTTCATCGACATGAGCAAGGTACACTGTAGAATCGTTTCTACTTTCTCTACTTTCCTCACTACTACACCAAGTATATTGAACACTCAGAATCTGGATATTTGTTTACATCTTCTCTTGTAAATACTGATCCGATGATAAGAATTTTCAATGAAGCTAAGAAGCACAATCATTTCCCTTTTTTTCCACTCTACAGTCAGCAAACAAACATTCCAATCACTTATGATTTAAATTCAAAAAAAGTGGGCGCGTTTTACCTAGCTCAAAAGACTATTATTACTTAGACGAGTAGCTGATTTTACAGCATGCTACTTTCACTATTTTGTTTGAGAAAGCACGCTTCGTAGAAAATTATTTCATTTCCTTAAAAGAATAACTCACTTTTGTTGTTTACTCTACCACTCCTCCCTTTTTTTCAACCTTGACTTGATACAATATACATACATAGGTAGTTCATGCCCAAATACATTTCCCACAGCTAGAGCTTTTTTTTTGGAAAGATGAAATAAAAAAAACTTTTCATTTTTTAAAGCTATATAACTACACATGAAGTTCCAACCTCCGGTGGCTCTTCCTGTGTTTTACCTACTTGGTTTTACCGCTGCATGCATGACCCCATTTATATAATGCAGCCTACCAAAACAATACAGGCATTGTTCAGTTTGCTCCTATTAAGTACCATACTCGCCCAGGTTCATGCTACTTTGATGGATAATGATATACTATGACGCTTTATGCGCTGCATGTAATGAAAGATCGTGACGGTGGATTATTCCGATTTCCGATTAGACAACTGATGACTCTCCTGTCCCATCGTGCATGCATATGTCATGTACTAATACATATTGAAATACTATATACAAAAAAAAATTGCTCTGTTCCTCCATCATAAATACTTTTTCAATGCATTTCTTCTCGCACTAAATATCCTCGCTCTTGAATACTGAATACGGTTATAAAATATGCATAGATTTCGTTCATGGCTACTATAAGCCAAAGAGGTAGTAGTTGTAGTAGTAGTAGGTCCTTTCAGCAGAACAGTCATAAAATTATATGGTATGTACATCAATATTAATTGGTATAGGTATCTCCTTATTCCTTATTGTTATAGACAGTAAAGTTTTTATACGTTTTTCTTTTAAACAAAACCATTTTTGGTCGCAATAGTTTTGAAGTACTTTCAGAGTAAAAAAAACTTTTTCCCTTACGACGACCATAATATCTACTTTGTCGTCGTAGCAGCTCAAGCAGAAATAAGTTGGTCTTTGGAAGAAAAACACGTGGTGAAGTTTTAGCAAGATGGAAAAATACTGTGAGATAAGCATGAATCATGCTGTGCATTCCATATTTTTTCGGATGTAATTTATCCGTGAAACTAGTACAAAAATTAATAGTGTTAGCTCTCGCCTCCAGTTTATGAATTGTCGCTTTTTTCTCTTACGTGACACCGCGTCAGCATATCATGCCACACACGCGCATACACATACACCACCAAGGAACACAATGCGATCTCATTCCTTCCTTATTAATCATCACTATCATCATCTTCGATACATTTTTTTTCATTATTTTCTATTTACACACAACACGAAGTGTAAACTTGGGGCAATGTGGACATACATACGGGTAGGCTTCTACGGTAAAAGCGAATATTGGAATTAGGGAAAGAAACACATCAATAAAATATTACTCTTCCGTGGCAACAAGGCAACAAACCTTGCAAAACAACATTCATTATATTTTTTTCCGTGTCGTAAAACTTTTACCCAATACAAAAAATAATAATGTTGCTACACTATTGCTAAATCTTGCCAAGTTCTAGTTATTGTTAAGGATATTTCTCTGTTTCAAATCATTTTACTCCAGATTGTAGTAATGGAGAAGGGAAATTAAATTGAAAAAATAGGTATATTGAAAAAGGGAGAGAGAAAAAAAATGAGAAAGAATATGAAGAAAGCTACACGGAAAATAATTCTGACAAGATTTGAGTATCATGCATGATTTTATTGAAAGGGGGAATTTCCTGTTCAATTACTAATGTGAAAACGGTGTATGTTGTCTGAAGGAAGTGACTGGGGCTGAATGAAACGTTTCTTTCTTTAAAAGAAAGTGGGTTGTTGAAGGCATAAACTGAAATAGTTTTACACTAGGGTAAGATGAGGATATTTATGGATGTATTTTCATAGGGGAGATGAAAGCGTGAAAACTGTATAAAATTGCATGGCATTCATTTACATTTGTATTCTGATAACTTGAGCTGGAAATGTTTTCCAGCTAGAGAGGAACATGGAAGAACGTTAGCGGGGAAAAAGGAGATTCCAATGAATAACATCGGTAGTTGTACGCGTCCGGGAAAATAGTGATGTAATATTCTGCAATAAAATGCGGAATAAGCAAAAGGGAATGCCGTTTGGAGTAAACCGCAGATAAAAAGAGCTAAATTCCTGTTTTTCTGGAATGCAATGGGAAACCAATAAAAGAAGTGAGCACATGAGAAAGAACTTGTTTCTCAGTCAGTCATTCCGCCTGTATGACGGAGTAGTATCAACCTCCAAGAGTTAAAGGATGTGGTTTGCTAGGATTTGAATCCAATACATTTCAATAGCCGCCTGTTTTCGGCGGAGATGGCATGTTCGAAATTATAATATTATCTATCTGCCCGAGAGACTCTAATATGATCACACTGGATATTATCATTGTTGAGCTAACAACACTATCTACCCGCTTAAGTACTTGTATGTCTGCTCGTATAAATATAGCCTAATATCATGTAAAGTGTTTCAAACTGAGATGCTGTTGATGATAATATGCACAGATCGGAGAGAAATGGAGTTGGGGAAGAAGAAAAAACGTTTTCCTATCCTCCATCTCCTTCCTCAGCTCAGTCAGTGAGTCAGTATTCACCATACCGCCATTAACATCATTATTGCTTTGTGGCGATGATAGTGGTGGTGTCGGCAGCAGGAAGTGTCTTTGCATATTATATCGATGTGATGACTCTCTGCACTTTTTCACTTATTTTCGCTAATACTTTTACAATGCTTTAGAGGGGAAAGCGACTGAATGGCACATCACCACACTGCAAGTAAAAATTGATTGCGGTGATGTCCATGTCGCTGCTGGTGTTCAGTGGCAGAAGTGTGCTCAATGTCCATGTACCATAGATATACTAGAATAGGAAGTGATTGTTAAAAGCATTCAAGTATGAAAGTAAGCGTAATGCATGCTATATTATTACCGTCACATAGACGATGGCATCCGTGGAATAGTCAATTGGACGACCAATGTGATGTTCCGAGGATGAGAAATGATGTTTGCCCATTTGCTCCTGTGACTTGTGAACTAAAGCTCCTTTTCCAAGATAGTTGGTGATGTGTATGTGGTAATAATAAAGTGTGGAAGTGCTACTTGCTCCTCTCTTCCTTATTCTGCTGCTACTGCTGCTGCTGCTGTTGTTGTGAAATAGGTGTACGGTTATTGTACTTCTCTTATAAGCTGGGACAGCCGTGTATTGATGTCGAGTCTACTGACTTGATATTAGTTGTGGAGACCAGCACTACTGCCAATTCAGTGGATTCAATCTGACAACCTGACCTAAACCGAATTGGCTTTTTGAAAGATTGGTAATAGTTTTGTCCTGTTGTCAGGTTTAGTTGTTTCTTAGGTGCTCGCCTCTGTCTGTCTTTTGTTGTGGTGATCTTCTTATAAGACTTGCAAGTATGTAATATTGGTTGGTGGTAAAGTAGTGGTTGTTGGATGTAATGGAGATACTCTTACTTTCTCTCCCTCTTTCTCTTTCTAGAGTAGATTGAAATTTGTCTTGTGGCCTCAATGATGATAGTAGTGGTGTGGTGACTGCTACTTCAATGATGATGAGGATTTTTGGTCAACGAGGTACTTCTTTATCCTAGAAAGGTTCTTTGTTTGGTCATAATATGCTGTTAGTTTCTTCTTTTAGCTTTCCGTCAAAACTCCTTTCACTCGTTTCTCTGTTCAAAAAAAATCCCGAGAATCCCTGCTCGGTATAGTCTTTAGAAATCGTGCACCTGTAAAAAGGAGAAATGACATACATTATTTCAATCTTTACTAGATACAGACCATATAATATTCATCATTTGCTGGGTACACACTACACACACACAGGAAGAGAGACCTGCGGAAACGTAGTCACGGGATTATCCTCCATACTATCTACGGCTACTCATTTTACTCAAATCAATTTTGCTTGTTTACTGCCACCCTGTCATTCTGGCATTGCCTTGATGACAGAAGTTGAGTAAATTGAAGAATTTGATTTCATGCTATAAAAGCTTTTCAATTACTTGGCAGGTGTCGGTTGCTGAAAAACACACGTCATTACAAAAAGAAGGGAAACAAAATTATTGTGACAAGGTAACCAAACCGCTGAAATTTCTAAATTTAGATGATCATCACTCCGTATTCTGGCAACGACGACAAAAGGAAATGAAAATTAACGTGACGTAGACTAAAGACAAGAAGACCTTGACGTTAGATTAGAGATTTACGTTGAGCTTTTCCATCATACACCACACCTTTGCAACAGACGCCAAAAATCAGTGCTAGCGGCAAAAGAGGGTGGTAGGTGGCAAAATTTATTAATGGAACAAGGTCGAAAGTATAAGAAACACTGGCCAAACCCAGCATAGCATGTACATTATCATCACTTCAAAACACATCCCTAAACAATTCAAAAAAGTGTAAAAGCGACATATAAGTACACGTGATGAAACTATTAGGATCATATGAAACATAATCCTTTTCATGGACCTAACATATTATTAAATCTACCTTAGAATGGGAAGATTTGAATTTGTGAAAGCTTTCTATACAATTCCTGAAGCAATTCGCATCGCATTTCCACATGGTCCTTCGTGTTTACTAAAATGATTTTTCCCAAAGATTTGTTTTCGATGTATCAACTTATTAACAAACTAGAATCCGGTCCACTCTTCATAAACCTCAACTGGGCGCGGTCAGGTTATTCCTTTTTAGTTCGAATATATAATATAGACAGTGGTGGTGAGCAGTAAACGAGAGTGCATTTAACAATGTAATATTTTAGAGAAAACATATTTATCTTGACAAACAACGTGAGTCAAAGTAAAAGTAGGTTACTACTAGGGAGAGAGTGGAAAACTTTGAGCCACTTTCCATAGACAAGCTGACAACGAATGCTACCACTTCTAAAACCTAATATGCAACAAACATAACTGAAGTTACTTAAGTAACTCACTCATTTCTCCGTATAGTTTACTGTCATTAGGACTAGCCCGCAACTACTTTTACTCTTTTCTCTACCGAGTATATATTTATTTTGAAAGCTTTTCTAATGCCGAACGTATACCATGTCAGCCACAACTACTAATGCATTGGGCGTAGACCTTATCATTTATCATCATTCTTGAATAGAGTACACGTGCACATTACGCTCAAGTTAATGTCTATGGTTCGCAGTTTAGTTCATCTCTACCCTTCGAAATAGTAAAATTCTCAAAATCTCTGTAAAGGTGTTCACTGTGTATAAATATTAAGTATATTTTGTACTTTCCCCTGACTAGGACTTTACGTACGTCTTTATTACTTTTTATTTGCCTACGGCTGACACATTGAATTCTGTAAGTTCTCAAATAACAATATGAGCAGGTGCAACTGCTCATACCATTTTTCTAGATGTGAAAGACAAATTGAGTAAGCTCAAAATGCTACTGCTTCTTGTTTTGTCCCACAATTCTGATAAAAAGGACAACCTACATGCTGTTGTAATAGCTCAGCTTTTGAACATCAAAGTACTAGCACCTTGTTGTTTGTTGTAAGTGCCACGCGTGAAGCTGTCGTAACATTTTTTAACACTTTTTAACGCTAATCTACCAACTACCATTTTCTCCTGTCGTAAAACTGTGCTCAGAAAAAATGTCCACACGTGTACACTTGTAAGTCATCATAGTGGAGAAAAGTGATTACTCATGCAACCACAAGTTGGCAACTTTTTGCTACTTTTTTTGTTAAAATGTTCGACAGAAAATATAAACTTTGTTAGTATTTCCAACGTTGAAAGGTCAAATATTCTGAAATGCGTTAAACTTGAGTAATTTTCAAGGATGTTTTTGGTTCGATTGCATTTTTTCGTCACAATGCTATTTTTGTGTTTAGAACTATAAAGTTTTGACCACACTCCGTACATCTTTTGGAAAAAACGTTGTCAAAATAATTTTTAATGGTACTATAATACTGTTTTAACATGACCCTTGGAGCAGGATTGAAAGGCAGACATTTTCCCCAAATTTGCAAAGCGCAACTGCACTTACTCTAATGATTAAACTAAGGTTACAAGTGAAATTGTCTGAAAGTCGACTTATTTTTCCATGCTATATTTGCCTAAAGGGTAAAATAGACTAGACAAAGCTTTAAGAAAGTGGAAAGTCATGCTGATGGAAGTAAATGCGGAGAAAAAGTCACACTTTTTAGAAAGAAGCTCAACCACCCTCCTTTCGTTTTTTTGTTGGCAAAAAGTCTTCTCGTCTCCATTTGATTAGATTACATCTATGAGCAAGGAAGTTCATACATGGGGCTAGATAGGCACTTTGTTTAGACAGAGTTTGTTGGGTGAAATGTAAAATGCTGGTTTCTCTTCCTAAATGACGGACAATCTGATTTGCTATTCTGGATGTTATCCTGCAGGTCTTTTGTTTGTGACAGAATCACTGGTCATTAGGAAGTAATCACAACCAAAAACAAGGATTACATGGAGGGAGGCGACTCAATGCGTATTTGGAAGTTTGCAAAGTTTGAAAAGAGATTGATGCTAAAAAGAGTAGCAGCAGCAGTGTACAAGAACGAGCTAATAATAATCATAATTATAGGAGCAGTAAATGTGCTGGAGAAGAAGAATAAATATTTATTTTATAATATCGTTACAAACAAGTAACTGCAATTTCTCGATTACCATAAAGTCAAAGAGCTGTAACAAATTGAAGATGGTGATGGTAGGAGTATACAGATATTGTACTTGTGGCGAGACCGATAGTACGTCGGTAGCTCCGAAGAACAACACAAGGAGTAGTATTTAGTCAAAGACAAGACGAATTAAATTCACTTTTCTGTTCCAAAGTATTTATGCACAAAGTGGCATAGTGGTTCGACAACAGAAGAGGAGGAAGAGGGAAGTGAATGATGAAAACTAAACAGACAAGGTCAGAACTCAACGGTTAAGTCATCATTACGCCTCAATTACAAAAGTTCTACTAAAGTTCTACAAATTCTGTTTGTACATTCTATTAGTGATTACCAGGAGAGGAAAGGCGACCAACCTTATGGTGTGTGTTGATGGTGAATGGGCTTTGATGGGAACAGAATATTTTGTACAAAGTATAGAGAAATGCTATACCCATAACTGAAATAATTTTCCCCAAAATTCATCTACTCCTTCCACATTCTCATCATCGGCGTCACTTTCTTTTCTTTTACACACAAACTACTCGCTTCCTTCCTCCTCTACTTTTCCCATTTTCCATTGGGATACTGAAGAAAGCCAAAATGTATTCATGACGAAAAGACTAGCAACGACAGTGTTACTCTGCTGTCTGCTGAAAGGAAATCATTAAAAAAGTACTTTTCACTGGAGGGATATATGTAGGTGTTATATTTATTATGCAGCTCTTTTACTTAAGATAAATACAAGTAATATTTGCAGTATATATAATATGTATGGATTTAGACCGCACTAAACTTTTCCCTAAAATAGGCCGAAACAGAACAGAACACACAGATAAAGTCTTGACTTGGAAGGTAGTTCCTCTTCTTCTTCCTTTTCTGCCTTCTAGCTTTCAGCGCTGCCGATATCCCGTTAAAAGTGTTTCACGAACAATATACTACTCTTTTCGTTTCTTTTTTTTTGTGAAAATATATTCCAACAAAAGGAATAATAATAATAATAACAATAGTTGGGGTACTAAGGAATGCTTCTGCTGCTTCCATTCATTCTTTTGACTGAAAGCCAGCTGCGAAACCTACATGAAAAGCAACCGAGTGGTAAAAATGAATTCAAGATGCTTCACTCTCTACTACATGCATACGTATTGTTAAAGCTAAAAGAAAGTATCCACACGAGTTCATGTTAAGGTGTGAAAGTTTATGACTGTCCGTCGTGCATTCTATAGAAACGTTGGGATGGGCAATTGGTAAACAAGGGGAATAAGTTGAGTTGGATATTCGCTCCCACATAATTCCCACTCTTGGGCTACACATCCGACTAAACGATTAGCGTGAACGGTTAGCTGGTGAAAGTTGTATGATCACTTGTTTTGCTATCTTATTTTATCCTGTTTACCATGAGCTCTCTGTCCGTTATCTAACTATTCACAATTCTTCTGTATTTTTTTGTTTGTAAAAGACATGAAATATGCATATCAGTAATAAAAGCTCGTAGACACAGCGACGTGCCACATGTAGTAGTAGCTGATTTCTTCAAAAGGAAACAATGACTCAAAGCACATTTTTTCTCAGCTCATAGATACAGAAGAACAAGGAAGATGCACGACTCTGTGAGCTTCTGTGAAACGTTTTCGTGCATGTTCTAATGGAAAATGTGTACATTTTATTTATTTTTTTTATCGCCTAAAAGACTATATGGGCGCGTCAATCAACTTTATATAAATCACGTTGACGGAGCAGGCAGGCAGAGCCACTGCATCTGGTGTGTACTACTCTCCATCTGCATTCTCTTTTTGCTTATAGGCGAGCCTTTAAAAAACTTACTACTCCTAC
>JAHZMZ010003511.1:0-10159 GCA_027743805.1 Lepidocyrtoides sp. E14 | reverse complement strand
TTACTACACAATCACTCAATTTTTGTTGGCTGCAGCGTAATGTGGTGATACTTCTTGAAACTATAGATTTCATTTATCATCCGTTACCATTCTGTCAAATATTTAGTGAAATAGAATGGAAGCAAAACGCATGTACAATTATTTTCTTTTTACTTTTTCCTCAGGTTCTTGGCTTTGGCCATTAAGTACACTTCAAAATTTACGGGTTTTTTGAAGACGTCGACTTGAACTTGCCCTCAGAGGATACTGAACGTTGTGAACGCAAAAGACAGGGAAACGTAGTGAAGGACAACAACAGCGGTGTCGGTGTAGGAGTTGACCTAGGGCATTTTCAAGACGACGAAGACGACGATCACGACTCTTTGGAATCTGAATTGATCAACCTAGACTACACTTTCAGACCAATTGTGCTAGCTTCTGAACGGGAACCTATATTTTTATCACCACCCGATCAACAGCAGCCACCTCGTCGGTATTACAACTCGAGTGAAAAAATCCGTGCGCAGCAAAGTATGGCAGGAATAAGTGATTATAACAGGGGATTCCCTGCTTCTGGGAGGGTTTCCGCTGGGTATGCAATCTATGATGGAGATTCCGGTTTTCAACGGTCTTCCGCTTCCGAGGGCATCTTTGGTTACGGAGGGAGAAGCTCCTCTAGGACCGATAATATTGAAGGCTATCAACAGCATTTCACTGGATACAACAGTCCTCGAATGCCATATGGCGCTGGAACATCAGCTACCTCTGACCAAATTGATTTTTCAGGTGCTGCCCTTGATAGAAGAACGCCTTCGCGGCAATTTAGCTTACCCATCAATACTCCTCCTGGTTCTACTTCGTCACAACCTGACTCACCTGAAGGTGGTTTTTAATTTCAAAGTAGTTCAAAGTAGTGTGCTCACTTTTTTGTACAGGAATGAACAAACACAAATGAATGCAAATTTTTTATTAAAGTAGATCAATCGGGCTGGCCGAAGTAATTATAAATACAGATAATTTGGAAAGCTAAATGATCAGCTACTGAAAGTAGTAATCTGTAATGAGTTGCCTTTAAATATTTTATGGTATAGATAAACAGATTAAGGATGGAAATTCTGTTAAGGAATAAAGGCAAATTTTTATCCTCAAGAGTAAAAGCAAAGTAAATACCTACCTCGAGTATTGATGGAATAAATTTCAATTTTTCAATATTGTTGACAGATATATATATATCCAATACTTGTAATAAATTATTGTTTATGTTTAGTTTAACACCTTTTTAATACTCGTTTGACTTGAGTACTTAAATGACTTATTTATTAAATTTGCTTTTATTAAATTTGCTTGCGTGGACATTAACAAATTCAGTTGAAAATTTACTTAATCTTTTCAATATTGCTGTTGTACTTTGTGAATATACTACTTACTAAATGGGCTGCGTTAAATAGTATCTTTTTAACATTAATATTATTTTAGTGTTATTATTTTGCTTGCTTTATGATACAACTTTTTAGTACTACTTTGTGTACAAATTTGAATGTTTTTGAATTCTGCGATTAATAGACCCAAATATCCAGAACTACGCTGCTAAAGGAATTGGAATCGTAGGACTGGTTGCAGAAAATCTTCTCAGCCATCCTTTCATTGTTTTTAGGCGTCAATGTCAGGTAACGCTGAAAAGCATACTCTTTAACTTTATCGATTAAAAAGGTTAAGGTTACATTACACTGTGTGTAATTTCAACTCTTTTATGTTATATGGCTAGGTCCATGTGCAGTCATGGAGGTATCATCTATTCCCATTTACTCTGATGCCTTCAATTGCTCATATCTGCCAAAGACAAGGCATGGCCGTGTTATGGAAAGGTTTGGGAAGTACTTTAGTTGTCCGTGGAATGACATTAGCTGTCGAAGATGTAATTAGCAAGGTTTCTCCTTGGCCCAAGTAGGTAGAATACTTTTAAAATATGGTAAGTAGGGCATTGGACATTGGTTTACAAAATTCGTGGAATGACATTAGCTGTCGAAGATGTAATTAGCAAGGTTTCTCCTTGGCCCAAGTAGGTAGAATACTTTTAAAATATGGTAAGTAGGGCATTGGACATTGGTTTACAAATTGGATAATTTTCTTTTCACAGGGAAATTTCACGTCACAGTACTTTGAAGGCATTCATGCAGCATATTCTATTAAAGTCGTAAGTGTCGCAGCAGCAATAATGAAGAAATAATTCAATGGAGACAGATTAGTAAAGTTTTTCTCATTACGTTTACTTTTCTAGGCTTAGTGTAGCAATAATCACGCCGTTCTACTCTGCAAGTTTAGTTGAAACAGTACAGAGTGAAGTGGCATCAGAAACCGCAGGATTCTTTGACGTTTTCCGGGAAGGATTTTGGCGTCTTCTCTCTTGGCCTAGTACAGGACGTCTAGTACCATTACATGTTCTTATTATACCAACCGTAGCGCATGGGATTTTATCCTATCTTATTTATACGGGAATAAAATCTGTATCATTATCCACTATCAAAAGGGTTCGAGAAAGCAAGGAAAGAAAGCAGGTACTTTTACATCTTATACCTGCTCAAATCGCTATATGCTCTTTCTTTGTGACTGATGGATGTATTTATTGGTATAGGGGGCCCTATCAAAGGACACTAGCCTTTCGTACCATACTGAAACAACTGCCTCTCTCATTGGGCATATGGTTGCCGACATTTTATTATTTCCTTTAGAAACTATAATTCATAGGTAATTATTCATGTTCAATGGCACTATCTCAACTCTACTGATGAAGGCTTTTATCTTAATGTTTTATGCCTCTCTTGTCTTGTATATCAGGCTGCTCCTAATTAGAACGGTTAAAGTAATTTTGGAAAATACTCCATTAGGGGGAAGCAGCAGTGCGGCGAGTCAAGATAAATATTCACCTTATGTAATCGGGGGGAGTATAACTCCCGTTTCAGTGCACCCCTCTCGCTCAGAGCCATCAAATATGAATCGGTCCTTTGATGGCTTAAATAGACGAACACCTCCAATGAAGGAGATGCAAAGGTAACGTTGCGAATCGTTCAAAGTCGAAAAACTAAGGTTATAAACCATTCACATGTTATGCATGTTCTTTTCTGTAGAGAATTTTCTTCTTCCAGTATGACGGAGCAATATGTAAGTGGCGATCCTCAGCAACGTTCACGATTTACTACGTACAGTCCAACAGGATTTTGAATTGCATAAATATTTTAGAATTGAACAAAACTGCAAAATATTTTAGTCACAAAATGTTAAAATCAACCTGATTAATTAACTACCTGTTCATCATCATAGATTTACAAGGGGTTATGAAATAAATGTAATGTGTAATTTATTCTCTAACAAAAATGTATAACATGAAAGTATTGATTGAAGTAATTGCTTGAATCAGAAAGGAGAATTGCCACCGCTGCGCTGCGCCATGTAAAGGAATCATTAACTACTATTCTTATAACAGTAGATGTCTAGTATATTAATGTTGCCGTGTGGGTAAAGTGAATTTTTTAGGGAAAAAATGTCACTTGATAATATATGTATTACTGGCAATGCAATAAGTAATTCGCATGTGATACAGCTTTATAGTGGACTAAAAAGCATAAAATTATTTAAAAGTAAACATTAAATGATATATTTAATTGCTGAAAAAGCAGCTCGGAAGTGTATTTACCTACACGTTATTATAATACCAAAAAAGTAAGCACTATCAATGAGAAAATGGTTATTTTAAAGCTCTTGTTTTCGTTGCACTAGTAAAATGTCAACACGAAAAGTAAAATAAAATAAAATAATAAAGATTAACTAAGTCAAATAAAATCCTTTAAAAAATTGATTATTGATTACATACTTCCCAATTATTTGCTGTGCAAATTTTGTACAAGCACCATTTGAAATTTATTTCTGTAAACCGAACGCTTTTTGAGCTTGAAATGCATATTTACAACTACAAAATGCATTTAAGTTTGCACGTAGCCCCACAACACATTTTACTTTGTTGACGGAGGCAATCGATTTTGTACTGTTGTCTGCCAAAAGGATCTCTTCTGATCTTTCTGCCAAGTGCCAGCTCTACTGCACTGCTCTGATTTCTGAAAGTTTGTTTACTTTCTGTGACTGATTGCTGGCTAGTGAAGATTGAGTGAAGACAGAACGGGGATTTTTATGAACGGTTTGGGTTTGGGAGATTATATAGCTTACATTAACTAAATTTAGCTTATAATATTTTAAGAGGTAAAATAAGCAACAATTAAGCACAATCTTTTGTCCATGGCATAATATAACAACCATCATTATCACTTTCTAAGAAGTTGAAGGTAATGTTGAGAATATGAGTTGAGTTTTCAATTTTAATGTTTTGTCACGACACACTAAACATTTAGCATTGACTGCCACTGATATAGTAATAGTTTCTTTTCAAAATCTTGTTTGATTTTCAGTAATAACGGGATACGATTAATTATGACGAAGCTGGTTGCAACAGTGGACGTATTAAATCGGTTGGCCCATGAAAATGGCTTTGGAGCAAGTAGCAGAGTGGGGCGGCCATGCCAAGGAGTTTTGCAAGTCAGAAACAAAACGGATGGGCGACATATGCTCATGGTGTCTACAAGGAAAGAGATCAACGCCTACGAGTACGATGTAAGTTGAAAAAAGGAGATATACTGAAGGTTTTTTGACATCTTGCTGTTCCATTTGAATGAATGGTTCTAATGATTTTTCACAGTTAAAAGCTATACAGATGCTTCGAACGCAGTTTGTGGAGGATGGTTGTGCAACGATTGAAATTAGTTTGCCACCGATGAATATAATGCTTCGAAAATGTAAACCGGAGCAACTGCGAGCATTCATTGATGAGCTACAGAATTTGCTGCGACCAGCCAAGAAAATGAAAACCAGTGCCACAAGTATTGTGTCAAAAGAGAGTGGAAATTTAAAGACTTCCTCTTCATCCACTGCTATCAAAGAAACAAAAGATGAAGAAAAGCCAGGAACTTTGAGAAAAAATGCCGCATTAAAACGAGCCAGGTCCCCAGAATTATCAAAGCGTCAGTCTGCAAAGATCAAAAAATGCTTGGATAGTAGTGAAAGGGCAATTTTTGTACGAAAACGGGAAAATTATCCCAAGGAATTTTCCTTGACCGTTGAACAAATTTGCATTAAAGAAATTCAACTTCGTAGACTAGACTGTAGAATGTGTGAATTAAAGTGGCTAAATCATTTAGATCTTTCTGGAAATAGCCTGAAGGACGTGAGCAAGGTAATAATACTTGAAATAATTTGGCGTGTATTTAACGTACCGTTGGCTATCAGACGATGTATGCAATTAGATAATTAATTTTTAATTGTTTAATCTAGTTGACCGAATTAAAATGTGATCTGAAAGTTTTAATTCTGGCCGAAAATGAAATCCGTAGTTTACCTGATGATCTATTTGAGAGTATTCCCCTTCGTAATTTGTTGCGGTTGGATTTGTCTCAAAATATGGTATTGCATTCATGCATTATTAAACACAAATAATAGCTTGTTGTTGTTCAACTTTCAAAGTTTCAGTCATAAAATAAATTATGCCAATCTTACCCGTCTTTATAGATGAAGAAGTTCCCTTCCTCAATCCTTTCCCTACGTAAGCTGAACGAAGCCAATTTAAGCGGTAATCAGTTTCAATACTTACCGTATAACTGGATGGACATGAAAAATCTAAGGTAATGAACTAATTAGTGTATCGTGAAGGAATTAAAAAAGTCACTCTTCACGTGGTACAAAGCATTCTTCAACTAAATTGGTTATTGTGTTTTTTTTTTAAATTCTCAGATTACTGAATATTAGTAACAATCTATTATCGTTTATACCGGCTACAGTGATTCATCTCCAGTTGAATGTGTTGGATTTGTCCAATAACCCCGATTTGCATGTTGTCGGCGACTCAAAGCCAGATTATGTGGGATATTCTACGTTTCCGACGCTGTTCGAAGTAGCATGTGAAAATGTTATGAATATGGAAAGAAAAAAGAGGTAGATATCAAGAAAGTACATGAAAAAATTTCTTTATCAAAATGATGTAGCAATTGCCAATTAATCAGTTTGTGTGTTAATTTTTAGGTTCCAGTTAGACGAAAGGCTACCTTCTGTGATTCAAAGCTATGTAAAAGGAGGAAAATATTGCTTTGAATGTGGTAGAATGACCTTAAGATTTAAAATAATTAAAGACTCGGCTGTACCAAGTTCACTTTGTACTGGAGCCATGTCAGGGTGCATTTTTTCTCCTGCGATTGCACCGTGCCTAATTAAAAAAATCGTTTGTTATCAGTGTGACAACTCACTCCCCAAAAATAGAGTGTCCAAAGTTATCTAGCTACTATTTGTAAGGAAATACATGAATTGATGTATTGTATGTAACATTTCAATGAACTTTTTTGGTGTCACTTAAGGTAAATGATGTTATTTATCATTTCATTGTAATAATAATAAATTATGACATTACGTATCACCTATTGATAAAAAATGAAGTTGCAAAATATGCTATAGAATTATTTGGAATCGGAATAGCGTCAAGTTTTAAGAAGCGTTAGTATTAATCCAGTCCAGGAATTCCGTTAGCCGAGTGTACACTCCAGGATATCCTGCTTCCGCACACCGGTTTCCAAAAGACACGATCCCTATTTGTACCCACCTTCCGTCCATTTCTAACATTAAAGGCCCGCCTGTTAAATTATTTATAAAAAAAAAGTTTCGTGGGCTTGTTCAACTTCCATCTAATATTTCATCAGACGAAGGCAGGTTTCTTGATTTTGTTTTACCTGAGTCTCCCTGAAAAAAAGTAAAAATTTTTAAAAGTGTAAAATTGTACATAAGGAAAATTCTGCCGCATTGAACGTAAGCTTTTGTTGACAATCAATGTTACCTGACATGCATCCTTTCCACCTTGAGGGTATCCAGCACAAAGAAAAATGCTGGTTATTGGTTGGAAATATGCTCTATCACAGTCACTGTTTGACCAGACCGGTAGCTTTACTTCCTGTAGAGCATTATGTTCCCTCCCACCATATTTATTAGTTCCTTAAAAATATTTCATTTTTGATATTAAAAAAGAATCATTGCCAGTCATAACGCAAAAAGACAAAATTTTATTGCCGTTAAGTAATTGATAATGACAGGAATTGACATACCCCAACCAATAACTGTAGGATATGTGTTTTCAAAAGTCTGAAATCTACTTCGTGCAGTTGGCAGACAAATCGGTGAAATAAATCTGCTATACTGTACATCTCTTTCCAATTCCAACAAAGCCACATCATTATAAAATCCCACCCCATTAAACTGTGGATGTGCTGTTATTTTAACGACACGGTAGGACTCGGGTGATGATGGGTCGTCCGTTCGTGCCAGATCATAATCTCCCAGTCTTACTGTGAACTGACGTGGGCTAAACCTAATCATTGAGAGAGAAAGGTCATTTGATTTATATTGAATCCTTGTGCCGATTAAAAGTACTTTATTTGCATTTTCTTCACAGATTTTTCCCCTCAGAGCAATACTACTACTACATATTACAGTGCTATCAAGACAAAACAAACTAAATCTCCTAAAGAGAGAGAACCAACCGAGAAGTGGTTTTTAAAATACGGCAAGTTATTTGCATGCATGTATTGTCATTATTATTACGGTCTTTGCTTGGCATCTTTGCTGCAATGAGCAGCAGTAAGTACGTAGCGTTTTGATATCAGAGTTCCACCACACCAAAACTCTGTTCCTTTAGGTCCATGAAGAAAAATTGCTGCCATCCATGGCCACATGCCAGGAGTACCTAGTAAACAAGCAAATAAAAATACTAGTACATAGATCAAACAGCCTTAATCATGAACTAGGATAACAAACATGCATGAAACCGTTGTAAACGTCAATGAGCTTCATGTTCATGATGACGACGTGAATAAACTAAATAGAAATGGCACTTGCGCTGCTGCTGCTTTTATGCATGTCATGCATCCCGGAAATACTACTTTTTATCATCATTACTGAAATACAGCACTGTTTCGCTGAAGAAGACGTTATTCCTAATTACTCCCTGAAAAACGCAAGTGGTGGTAACGAAATTGAAAGCAAGCATTCATCTGAAGATACAAAAATGCATTCAAAAATGTTTTCAGAGCACACAAAAAGACGTTAAAAATGCAACAAAATAAAATGTATGGTATTTTCATTATGGTTGGCATAATAATTGTGCTTGCTCGCAGAGTGCAAAACGACGCTACAGCACTTTCGAATTAAGATAATGCTCGTAATTCAATTTTAGTATCAGAGGCCTACTTTTTTCTCCGCCAACGATTCTAAAGCTGGGTGCTTCCGCTCTTCCACAGTCTTTGGGTGGAAAGTCATTCCCTCCACCATAGTTGCCAAATGAACTAGGTCGAATGGTCGTTGGTGGGGTCGCTGTAATAACTTCAACTGTAAAATTGGGTCTTCTGGTGGTAGTGGTTGTTGTTGTTGTCGCAATTATCTGTGGTCGTCTAGTTGGCCCTGCAGTGGGCCGAGAAGTAATTGGGTTTTCATTCTCTGGTCTGTCGGGGCAACAAACCCCAGGAACAAAGAGGGCTTTGAAACACAATGATTTTCTCAAGCGCTGCAAGTCAAGCAGCAATGATGGGCATCCCGAGATATCCAGGCATTTCCCTGGCTGTGAACTTGGTGTGGTGCACACTACATCCTTTATGTTTCCACCGTCTGTTGTAGCGTTGCCCGTGCCCAGGATAATACGACCGTCACGATACAAGAGTGGAGGTAGAAATCTGCCCATTTGATTCATTGTTTTCACCATTGGGACCAGAGTGTCGGTAACATTCTGTAAATCACAAGATTGCATGCGTATAATGCAATGCAATGCAACGGCAGACTTTTTTTTAATCGCTATAATAGCCTCTAAAGACCCAAGTTGTTTTGCAACTTTGGTGAAACCATGATCTAGATTAGTTCACCTTCTCCATCAAACACCACCACCATCCGCATCATGTAATAAGAACTTGCACAATATTAAATTTCTTGTGACTTTTTTATGTGATGTTAAATGTTCTCTTCTCAAGCGTTATTACTATTGCATGTACGACATCGTATAAAAGGGCATGAAATTAACTAGGTATTTTATATGGAATCTGCAAGTTTTTTACGTACTTGACCCAACACATTCCTTCCAAGGGTATACAATGCCGACAATAGTTGTTCATCTTCTTCTGGGTTTACTTTCAACGGATGGGCTCCAAATTCCTGAGAGCTGATTGCTGCACTATAATTACTATTTGAAGTGGCAGCTGGAAAGAGATCATGAAAATTACTACTGCTACTGCTACTACTACTTTGGCTGCTTATGTATGCAGCATTTACATCAGAGATGGAGGCATCCTGTCTTTTCTTTTCTGAGCTTGCCGACCTAATGATAAATTGTTTTGCTAGTGTTCCAAGTGCTCCCAGTGTTTCAGTAACTTTCTTAATCGGTGGTAGTTGAATGTTCTTTGGACGAACTTGTTCCATCATTTGGCGAAGAGGAGATTGCTGAAATGTTATCTGATATGGGCCTCCTGGTCCGGGCATTAACATGGGTGGCCCTAATTAAAACAACCGTTAAAACCATGTAAATCTTGGTGATAGACAACCGTGAAAAACGCACAGATGTAAAGTTTCAATGGGCAAAAATAAAATTCTAATAATAGTTTACTTTATGTATACTTTTACTTTTCATTACAAATTTGCGTCATTTGAGAAACTTTGAAAAAAATGAATGCAAACAAAGAGTTCATTTTGATGCTCTAAAGCAGACTGCCTGTCTAACTAAAGCCAACGTTTTGCCCTGTTGCATGACGCGTATGCATGAAGCTTGGAATAAAAAAAACATGTCTCTAAATATTATTATTTATCCGTAGACGCAACACCAACATTCATGGGTATTTTTAGAAACACCAGTCCAGAAAATACATAGTATATGTGTTTCACCAATGCAATTTACTAAACCATGTAAAAACAATAATTATTATGATTTAATGTTATGCTCTAGTACGTTGATTCTAGCAAAAATTTTTAACCGTTTTTATGTAAGAAATGTATCTTACCGTTATGATAAGGGAAACTGAATCCTTGCCCTGCTGTGTGATGAATTAGTAAAAATATAATG
>JAHZMZ010003510.1:0-15036 GCA_027743805.1 Lepidocyrtoides sp. E14 | reverse complement strand
ACTTAAAACAAAATAGTGTCAACACAAGAATGAATCAAAAAGCATGAAATATGCTCTTCTTACAACTCCAGGAGTGGTTGATGGTGCCACGCAAACATCCGCAATCCATGCTTTTCTGTGATGTGATTTCAAATATGGAGAAACCGTCGGATTGCATTCTACCAGAAGGCCTGTCCATCCCAGTTCCTTCTCCAGGTACAAGGTATGAGAACCTCTTTCGCCTTCATTAGCTCCAGCCTCAATGAAAATTCCATTCGTCTGCAAAAAAGTGCCACATTTTTGCAAAAATACAAATAAAAAATGTGTGTGAATAATCCAAATGAAAATAATGTAAGTTGAAAAATTTTATGCTTACCTTATTGCCAAAAAAGTTTGCTACCCACTCACTAAACTCGTCAATATGACTCCCATTATCTTTCAGGTTATAGGGCAAGTGAGAAGGTGGATTTAAATATTTTAGACGAGTGTACTGTATCAATTGAAGGTCTCTTTGATCCAGGGAATACAGATTTTTCTCCACAAACTCAAGATCCATCAAGGCTGCATGGCTCCTGGCACCTGAGTGGACCACCGTTTTTCTTGATCTGATTCCAAACGACATAATGGTGTACATAAAACATATTAAGAAGACAAAACCGAGCAAAACTGTCAATGTGTTGTAACGATGATGTGGGTGACCAAAAATAGGAGATAGAGTTTCTGTTTGACGCATTTTCAAAAAATCTACGACTATCTATTTATCCCGTGATTTTTTTGAAAAAAAAAACTGTAATCAGATTAGGACTGGTTCCAAACTAAAACGTAAAACTGGTTCAATTTCATGGTAAAAGAAATCTGTACATTCATTTTGCATTATTGGCAAGGTAAAGATAATACGTAGGTATAGATGCTTGATGCATTTTTACTTCGGCACCTGTACAAACTGTAAAGCTTGTATGAAATATTTACCCATTTAAAAACTTTTTAGATACCAGATTATTCATACTAGTTCATACAGCGTTAATTTAAAGTGCAGCAGGTATACGGAACGGAAATATTACTTTGCATGGTTTGGTGCTTGTAAAGGATTACGTTTTAATTGCTCAGACATGATATTATTCACTTACTGACTATGCACATTAATTTTTTGCATCTTTTGTCTGTACTTTTTTAATTATTTTAATCTCACTCAAACTTGTAAAATAAGTAAATTCAACTCAATTTAAAACAATTGGTGAGTTAGAGAAGTAATCAGACTTTTGTGAATGGAAACCTGTCGTACGTAATTTTTTTAGTGAAAAGTTTAACTAAAGCTGAGTTAATATTTGTAGAACGTTTGTGTTTACCATTGTGAATTTAAAAATGATGTACCCTCTTCTAATTTGCAATTTGCACAGCTGCTATGCCACAAACTTACTTTGAATCAAAACATGCAACATCGTACTTAGGAAAGATAACAGATATCCCGAGTTCGGCAACTGGTAAAATACTTCTCATTTTGCTGTCATCGGGACGGGATGTTCATGCCGAGCATTTAAAAATATCGTATTTTTCTGCACATGCGAGTGCCATCTACAAAAAAATATGCTACTATAGTACACCTACAAATTTTTACGAACCAAAAAAAGCTGCAAAGGCCCTCTGAGATCATAGGTGATGTGAATTCTTTCTTAGGAAACCAATTATTAAGTTTTTGGCTGTTATTAACATTAATTGCTACATTCACACCGAAGGGTTATTAAAAATAAAATCCATGAGAATGGCAGACAATACACAAAAAATTTATTTACTCATACATGATGTAGCTTCAGCAATGTCGAAAATAGTTTGTTTAATTGATTTCAAATATATTTCATGTCTTAAATATTATAATTAAAGCCATGTTTTATGTGAGATTGTTTACTAAACACACCATACAAAACAGTACAAGTTTATGGAAAAATGAAAAAAAAACTGCATTATAATAATTCACTAGCTATGGCTTTAAAAGATGTTTTACGGAATCATGTACATAAATTTTGTCTATTTGCATATCTCTAGCAAAATGGTAACCATTACTTTTAAGCAGCTCATCCAGTTCCTTTTTCTCCTCATCTTTGTAGAAATAGACCTCAATGATGAGCACTTTGAAAATGACGAGATCAAAAGGAAATGTTTTCAGAATGGACAACTCACTTCCCTCAGTATCAAAACTGAAGTAGTCTACTTCAGTCCATCCCAATGCCGCAAGAATGGTGTACAATGGCATTGTATTTACATCAAAAAACGTCCACTTTGTCGGCACTGGCAGATTCCATGGTTTCCCAAACGTTCCACTGTATGTCCAATTTGATGGGTTTGAAAAATTTAGCTTGAGGATAATACAAAAAAAGCTGTCAAATTTTTAATATTATTATTATTCTAAGAATAAAACGAACTAAAATTTTTTAAACAGTTCATACAACTCCAGGTGTAGTTGTTGGTGCCAGACATACATCCGCAATCCAAGCTTTTCGATGATGTGACTTCAGATAAGGAGACACTGTTGGATTGCATTCTACCAGAAGACCTGTCCATCCCAGCTCCTTTTCCAAATACAAAGTATGCGACCCCTTTTCTCCTTCGTTAGCTCCGGCCTCAATGAAAATTCCGTCACTCTAAAAAGTCAATATTATTTGTTATTATCGGTCAACTGCACAGGCAGTGCTATATTGTGTAGCTTCTCAAATTATGCACAGAACACAGTGACGTCATTAATCCAACTTTAGTAGGACAACTTGTTGTACCAAATCACTGTGTTCTGTGCAAATTATGTACCTTGTTTCCAAAGAAATTGGCAACCCATCCACTAAATTCGTCTTTGTAGTTTCCACTTTCTTGTAAATTGTACGGCATGCTTGAAGGTGGAGTCAAATATTTTACACGAGCGTACTGAATCAACTGTAAATTTCTCTGATCCAAGGAATATAAATTTTTCTCTACAAATTCTAGATCCATCAATTCCACACTTGAATCTAAAACCGACGGGAATAAAAGTCTCTCCCTTGATTTAGACCCAAATGAAAGTAATGTATGCACAAACAAAATAAAAAATAAGAAAATAAGACAAATCATAAATGTTTGTAATCTGTGGCTATAATGGGCTGACGTAATTTCCATTTTCGCCATTTTAAATTTAAACAACTAAACTTGATCTCTCGGTTTCCGAATAAATGATTAAATTTGCATGAATTAATTTGTGATACTACAGAACTGCTGTGTCTGTAACTGAACATATTTTATTGTTTCCATTTTTTTTCTCTACGCAGGGATGTGTGTTTCGACTATTCCAAAAGCTAGTATTTTAACAACTGTGCAAACCTCTGCAAAATGTGACACTTGTCAAATTTCTGCCTCTATTGATAATAGTAATGTTTTATTAGATTATTAAACGCTTTATAATGTATGCCACACTGCTCATCATCTTTTCTGCTGATATGTAAGTAGTACGTATACTTATTCACTGGTAAAAATTTAGGCAATAATGGTAAGTTCATGTATGCATTTATTATGGCATATGGCCTTTAATGTCCACGTCTGCTTTTATAAGCCAAGTGAATTTTCGTTCAAACAGAGAAAAATAGATTCAATTGAAAAAGATGTCTCATATCCGTATACTGGCTTGCATAAACGCTTTATGTGTCACATGCATAATAGTTGGAACCTGACCAAATCCAAATTTTTATTCTAGCATTTTTACACAGTGCTTGTTTTTGAAACAGTTGAATTGTTTTTATATTTTTTAAAGAGTATTTTCTCCGACAAGTTTACTACAAAAAAAAACGCAATAAGGAAAAAAATGTGTATGCTCTACTAGTCGCCAGATAGGTCCATTTCACATCCTTGATATGGTGATGTTCATATCAATTTGGATCTCAATGTGATTGCAATTTTAACCACTTTCACATTTCAAAATTTGCCAATTTCTCACAAATAGCTTTGACTGAAACTGAAGTGTTGGTTGTAAGTATGTATGAGAATTTTTTTTATAGTGATCAGGGATATTCACAGAATGTATTCACTTGGTATAAAAACGGCACAAACCCAAGCATTCATAAAAAGAAGTGCTCATTGCAGAAATAATTTTTAGCATGCTCAAAAGAATACTAGTTTTTATTGCTTATTCATTTTGCACTGGGATTGCTATTTATAAATATGCGATACTATGATGAAACTATACTATGTAAAAATTAGTCACGTTGAGTTTGTCGTATTACTTAAATGACGGTAGCATTTTAACCGAACAATCCTCCGAGTCCTCCGAATATTCCACTTAAACCCATGCCCAAGGCTTGACCAAGTGGGATAATTTGCAGTTGGGCACCTGTTCCGGTTCCTGTGTTTTGTTGTTGTTGTGATGGCAGAGTTGTTCCGAAAAGTCCAGTGAGCAACATACCCAAAAGTTGGCCTGGAAGTTGATCAAAGATAAATGAATGTACAATATTTTTCTCAACCGCTCATCTTTCTCAAATTGGAAGAGGCAAATATACAAATGGCAATTACCAAAAGGAATTATATTCAATTGCATTTGTGCAGGAGCGGCAGTTGTTGGAGAAGCACCACCGGCGGAAGCAGCAGTTGTTGTGTCCGATGAACCACCAGTGGGTGCTGGTCCAGTGGCTGCTGCAGTTGTTGGGGCAGGTGCTGGTGCGGGTGCGGGTGCGGGGGCTGGTGCAGGTGCCGGAGCTACTGCAGGAGCAGGTGCAGGTCCCAAAGGCACTAAGTTATGGGAAAGAAGTTCAGTATTAGATTTCATGATGATTAACTCAAAACCGAAAAATTTAAAAAGTTTGTGTCGGTAAATTTAAAAACTTACTTGCAAAGTACCACCGGGATTGCGGCTTGACTGCGGCAGAAGTGTAAACCGCAAACGAGGCAACCACAAGGAATACGATGGCGATCTTGTTCATTTTGGAGGATTTGAAGACGGGAACCTTTTTCGGCCGATGTTGGATTGGAAAATTTCTCAGAATCTACCAATACTGCTACTGATAGTTAATTCAAGCAAATCTTTCCATTTTATAGTCTACAGTCCAGCTGTCAACTTCCCCGAAAAAAAAATCTTGTACATTTTCTTTTCATTAAAATTTTCAACGAACAATGATAAAAAATCAATGCTTTTGTTGAAGAGTGACTACAGGTGTTCCCTTCTATTTGCTAGGTCTGCTCCATATCAATGATAATTGACGCAAGCTTCTAAAAATGACATTAATGAACACACACTTTTGTCTGCTTTGTGTCTCTCTAACATTTGCAATCATAACACTCTTAAAAATCAGAACGCCTGAATTTGGTAGCCCGTATTTTGAGACGTGGATTGCAGACAGATGAAAACCTTTACAAACCTACTTCCGCTACTATGATACATTTACTTTTGCAACCCTGATTATATTAGCAATTGAAGTTCATTGCTGAACAAATAAAAAAATAACTGAATACTACCTCAATGTCAGAAAGATTTGACGGGTTGTCAAGCTAAGCTTTTTTTACCATTCGCATATTATATGACCGTGGGTTCATGAATTTGTGCTTCCAGTGTCAATTGTGATATAACTTAATTATATGTCATAATAAGACATTGGCAGGTTGTTTGTTTAAAAATTTTGGTGATGAAAACCTTTACAAACCTACTTCCGCTAATATGATACATTTACTTTTGCAACCCTGACTATATATATTAGCAATTGAAGTTCATTGCTGAACAAATAAAAAATATATTTGAACACTACCTCAATGTCAGAAAGATTTGACGGGTTGTCAAGCTAAGCTTTTTTTTACCATTCGCAGATTATATGATCGTGGGTTCATGAATTTGTGCTTCCAGTGTCAATTGTGATATAACTTAATTATATGTCATAATAAGACATTGGCAGGTTGTTTGTTTAAAAATTTTGGATCAGTGTCTGCAACGGCTGCTTTCTTTATAGAAAAATATACACAGCAGGTTTTCATAAAACTCACTTCTCTGGTGTGCATGAAAATTTTATGATGAAATGTGATGAAACAAATTTGTTTTACAAATTTTTAGCACATTTTTGAAAAGTGATTTCATGCATTCAGCACACTCAATATATTTCTATCCCGTTTTTTTGGCATTTTTTTTTTAGTCTTTTATAACGTCTCGTCACCAATAAAGCTATGTAGGCATGATTGCATGATGATTTATCACAAACGTTCAAAGTAAAGCAACAAAACTTAATAATGAGCAATTTACAATTGAAATGAATAAAAGTTATTCTTGAAAAGTCATTAACACAATCTTTTTTATTTTTTTCCAAGGAACAGTAATTTTGTAAACTTGCATTTGAAAACGTATGATATTTTTTACATGCAGATTATTTTGTGATAGTATCTGTAGGTTTAGAAATGAGTAATAAATTATCACAAGGAGGTATTACTTGCCTCCAATTATTTAATATTTTAGTCAGATATTTATACCCAGTAGACAACCATTATTTAGCATTCAATCCTCACGTCTTATTATTTAATGTCCCAGATCATTGCAAATGAAATCAGCTTTTTTCCAGTACCTAAAATAGTTGGAAAACTATACGGTACATAAACCCATACCACTGAGATCTAAAAGTGAAAAAATTGTGCATTTAAAGCTGCATTATGAATAATATTTATAATGTGTAATAGCAATTTATATTATTCCAGGTTCGCAATTTGTACTGCACTCTACGTTTTGTGCAATTTTTACAATCTCTGCAGCAGTCTATTAATACCGTCGACATTGGCAGTAGTGGCAAGGCAAGAAGAACGGTGAATTCAGCTATTACAAATATTCAAAGAATCAACTGTCCAGATGGAGAAACTTATTCAAATACTTTAAAAGAGTGTACTCCTAGAAGATCCAAACAAGGTTTGGAACGTAAGGAACAACTTGTTCGAAAGTGATTGGCCTTACACACAAGCCACAAGCAGACTCAACAAAATTGATCTACTAGATGAGAGATGTATACGAAAATAAAAAATGGTACAGATATCTGACTACTACTGGTAAAATATGTTAGTGACCTTACTTTTTATAAATTGTTATGTATACGGTATTTTAATGCGATATTTGTATGATACATGTTCTATTAAAAATAAAGTTTCAGATTTCCTGCGACCCTACTACGGATACACAACTCTGCCATATTATTTATACCGATTCTAGAGCTTGGAGTTTTTTCCCTTAATGTTGTAAAAGCAGAACCACTCCTTATGGGCCAATACTATTGATTGCAAACTTGTAGCATTGCAGATGTCTTAAAAGTCATAAACCTGAGTCGTACACCCGAACAGAGAGTTGATTAATAATAGTTGTCATAAAAATTATCATGATGAGGACGATGTTACCTGCTCATACGTAGGTTAGAATAATTGAAGTGCTGAAAATACTTGAATAATGAATAATTCCAAATGGTTGCAATTATCTTTTGCTTGTAAAAAAAACTCAAACATTGAAATTAACCAGGGGCCTTTATTACCCACCGTCTTCATTTCTCATTATCATTCTTCGTTAAGTTTCCCATGAATTTTTCCCATTTAAAGTTTTCTGAATTGCTTAGTAACATTTTTAAATGGAGAAAGAGAAATACATGGGGAAATTTTACGAAGAATGATGATGAGAAATGAAGACGGTTGGTAATAAGGGTTCCAGCATTCGTTTACTTCCTTTTCATTAATATATTATTTTATTCCTCCACAATCTTCCAGTAACCATATACTGCATTTTACGTAACTATGACATATCACACTTAAAGTATGTATGAGTGAGTTAAATATTTGCGACTACTAGTTGAATGAGTCAATTAATTTTTAACAGTAAAATACCGCTGATAATTTTGCGTATTTGTGCTTTAACTGATTTATTACATGCTGAAGCAAACTTAGTCACTTCCGGCTACAGCGTCCAAGTTCCAGTCGTTGAGTCACAGTCACATTGTTAAACACTTACTGTTTATTTTGACTCATTGAACCATTAACAAAAACGTAGACAACCATAAAATGTTCGTGTTTAAATGAGATATACACGTAATTATCTGATGGGAATGATTAGTTTTTCTCAAATCGCAAGCTTTTGTGGTGGCTGTAATGACACAACATTTGTCTAATTATTTAAGGAGCATGCATGTCCAGAAGTAAAACTTGTGTGGTGGCTTAACTTCCGTGGTTATTTGCAATAGAGGACTTATACGCACTGATTACTAGGAAAGACAATGTACGCACCAAGAAAGTGTCAAGTTGACACTGTCAACCACCACAATGCAATGACTCCTCCTAATCACAGTGCCAGAATGAATGAAAGCACAGTAAATAGTGTTCATGGCAATTTTTATGCATAATTCCACAGTTTACAGTAAAGCTGAACTGAAGCAGTGAGCTGACACTGCCAATTTTGTGTAAGTAGAAAGTGTTTAAGGGCTACATTATCGGTTTTGGTAAGAAATAATCGTTTTTATTCTATAGCTGCATCACCTAGTAAAATTATTAATAATATAACTGATCTTTTGCAATTAATCAAGTACAAGTCATACGAACACAAGTTGTTGGACCTGGGTGCGCAACATGTTCAATTGGAGAGAACGACTGCCCTGAAGGATACAAATGGTCAAATTTTCTGAAGAAATGCATAGAGTACCGAGGTGGTGGACAGATTGGAAAATAATATTTACTGGATAATCAATAATTTTTTATTACACATTATGTTCCTTGATAACTTAAATTTATTCAGTAGATAAACATAATTAACTGGCTCGTTTAGCAAAATCAGTCATGTAATAAAGTTAAGAAGCTTTAAAATCTATTTATTATTTCAATTGATTTCGTTTGAGTAGCAGCCCATCTACAATCCTTTCCATCAAAAACATTTGAAATACTACAGGTGTTAATTTCTCGATGTAGTTGGTTGTCCCAAATTTGACTTTCACCACCGGGAATGAATTCAAAGTTTTCAATGTCACGAGGTTGCTCTTCTTATTCTTGCATAATTGACGAGCTGTGACAAGTACGTCTTTTGACGTCTCATGAGCTTGTGCACAAAATCCAAATAATAAATTAATGATCACTATTGTGTTGCCAATTACAGCAAAATGAAACGCATGAATCCAATACTCTCCAAAGATTTGTGACATTGTCATTGACGCTGAAGAATGATACTTGAATTGAAATATATGAAGCACAGATGTAATCTGGGCGGGTCCTACTGTTGAAAGAACAGTGACCAGTTGCGTTGCTTCGATTTTGTTGAACATTTCTGTGAGAATTTGAATGATTCTGTAGAGCATGCAGAAATCCATGTCATTGTTGTTCTGACCTTGCCTGTGGCTACTTTGGACAACATGCTGAAATTGTAAAATGCATAGTGCCAAGCACACTGACCCAATTATTTTCTCAATAGCAGCGATCATAATGAGTTTTACGTGGCTTTCCCACATTATGAAATTGCCAATCAATATTAAAGACTTTCCTAGGAATCCACCAAGATTGAATTCTTGTGATTCTACTTCAGAGTCGACCAACTTAATCAGGTAAGATCCTGGAGGGTAGCTGAATATATTTACAGGAATTGATGGAATGAACAAAGCAGCTATTGCAAGAATTGGTCCAAGTATCCAGATTCCAAAAACTCGAAGTAAGGAACAAGTGAACTTTGCCCTTTTGATTTTTATCTTCTCCTGAGTTGTGAAACCTGAAAAAAATAAAAACAGCTGGATTACATGAGAAGCATTATTGGAGTGATTTAATAGCCTTAACGCCTGAGTGAATACCTTGTCCCTTTTTCCAAAACTGTTTTTCAATCAATAGTAAATTATTGAAAAAGCTTTGTTGTGTGTCACGGAATCGAAGAAATGAAAAAAGGGAGTGGTACGCGATTATCTTGCCACATGTAGCTATCATAGCTACGGCCTGATATTTTTTATTGCTTTCATAGACAGCCTCCTTGGGATCAGTGTATTTTTGATTCACTTTTTGCAACCAACGGAATAATTCGCCATGAGCAAACAAAACTCCTAAAATCATACAAAATAAAAACGGTGTTTTTCGATACTTAATGTTTTTGCTGCATTCTGCTTTGCTGCCTCCTGTAAAATATTTAAGAGTATTGTTGGAAAGAAGGTACTCTTCTAGGAGTCCACTGTTTCGTAGCATTGTTAGTTAACTTGTTTAATCGCGCCAATATATTTTAAATGGTTTCGGTTTGGTGGGAGTTACAAAGCCAACTGAGTAATTTAATGTGTTTGACGTTTTAATAATGGTAAGGATAATGAAAGGTCAGTGAGGAACAATTTGAAAGTTACCTACATCAAACTGTTAATTGTCTCATAATCTAATGTGGATTCGATAATGTATGACATGAAGAGAACATTGCGTGTCATGATAGTATGATATAAGCTTCTATACATTTTCAATTTATTTCTAATCTGTCACATGCTACAATTTAGGTAACTTGAAGATTGTCAGATTTCCCGTAGAAGCTAAGTAGTGTATATCTGACAGGATGGCTCCAGTGGTGGGGATATCTTTTAATATTCGACTGGAGAGAAATGTAGTTTTTAAATTTATCTATAGAGAATGATCGACAAAAATTCGTGTAGAATAAACTACTTGAGTCATAATTACGGATAACATCACTTGAACACTTGTAACCAAAAAGACACGTTGAGGTAGCATTTTATGCAGAATATTTTGACAATGTTTCAAACTATTGTGGACATTACAAAGAACCCTTAGCTAAAGTAAATTATTTTCAAATTAAAGCATTAGCTGATGGTCAATCAGAAAACCTTGAGTGTATTGATAGATAATAGAACTGCTCAACACTCCAAACCTGTTTTGCTAATAAAACGTCACACTAGCGACATTCCAAACAAGTTGCAATAGTAAAAAGTAAAAAAAATATCTAAAAGCGGATATAAATAGTAGGTATCTACAAGCAGAGAATAAAGCAAAAAGTCCTTTTCAGTTAATCATTGCCACACTAATTTCTGTTTTTAGTCTTAACAAAAAAGCAAACGTCATGATGAATAACATAATTTATAAATACAGCCAGCCACATATTACAGAACAGGATTAAATGATAAAACAACCAAAATGCTTTGGGTAATTGCTTACTACAAGATTCATCAATATTTCACAACGTCCTTTTTACTTAATTAATTTTGTGAATTTAACTAAGGAGTGATTTAACGTAAGAGATTACGTGTATATGACTTTCGTTGCTTGAAAAGAAGAGCAATATTAACTTGCTTGTGTCAACTTGGATGATTTTTACCAGGAAAGTGAAAACAGCATTAATTCCCCATTATTTTCAAGCATGTGGACCTTATTATTTATTTAGCCCTAAAATTACAAACAGTGTAAATAAACCATCAACCTGTTTTTCTTAGGAAAATAATACTAAGGAAGTAATTTGCCACAAGTGTCAGTCTTAGTGTCACATTAATTATAGCGTGCAAAGTAATATTTAATATGATTATATTTTTGTACTGACAAAAGTACTCTCATAGGAACTTTTCTTTTAATATGTCCTTCAAAATTATTATTAGCAAGATTACCGGAAATCGGCAAAGCATTTATACAGCACTTATTTCTTACTCATCATCTTAGCTGAAAGTAGCTCATATATAAAAATAAGAACGGCTGCAACCTGTAAGCTAACAACTACTTTGATCAATATTACTAAGGTTTTGAAACTGATAAAATCGCTTGCATTAATGCGAGATGAATTTTTTTCATACGATGATAACTTGTATCGAACAAATTCTGCCCATTCGGCCAAACCTTTCCAAATTTTAGGAAGTCCACTCTCTTCAAGTCTTGAAATGGTTTCAGCTATCCACATTCGATTAACAGTGTAAATAATCCAGTAACGAAATCTAACCATAAGCGCTTCTGGTACAGACTGACATTTTGGATCTGTTTGTTGAAACCTCTGTTTTATCAATTGCTTTAGCTTGAGTCTCAAAATGAAACTGTTAACTACACTAGAGGGATATAAAACGGCATATTTTTCCCACAAGAATGTAGCTACTTGGTATTCCGAAAGAGATTTTTCAGGATAGTAAAATGCAAACTTATTCAAAGGCTTTTTTACTCTTTTTCTTTCAAACGCACGTAAAAACACGTTCCATATCTCCGTATGCCTAACATCCCACCTATCAAACATAACTTTGTAGTCGTCGTCTACCAGCTCTTTAATAGTGTCGTAACCTTTTATAGGCGTATCTACAGTGACAATACTTGTTATTGAATTTTCATAAAGAATGCACAGAACCATGCCAAACAAGCAAAAACAAATATCCGGTCGATGACGGCGCAATTCTGAAAATGGCTGGCGCATAATGATACCAATTTTAAATAAACAACCAAGTACCCTATCCTTGAGGGAGAATCGGTCCGAAAATACTTGAAATACTAATGTCAGTAAGCTGAAACATAAAAGTGAGAAAATCCAAACAGATTTTGTGAAGGCAGTAGTCAACACCATCACGTCTTCAGAGGCCTTGCGGGTAGATGTATTGAAACAGTATAGCAAAAGTTCCTGCTCGGCTTCTGAAAAGTGCACAACTCGAGGTTTTATGCATTCTTTGCAAATTTTGTCGGTAGCAGTTTCGCTACCAAGAAGAAATTGACCTCCTTCGAATAGACTGTTGTTCTGCCACTCGTGTTCCAAGTTTCTTGCAAAAAGGTTTAATGTAAAGTTATGCACATGTGATACGGTAATGCTTATCATCATGTCCAAGGTGCATAGCATGAAATCTAAATGCTTCATAAAGAGACTTGCACACGCGTTACGATCTTTTCCGTAGTAATTTTTAAGAAAATAAATTTCGTGCCTGACAAAATTGATGGTGTCAATTTGCCTCAGGTTTGCATTCCAAAAAATTGCTTTGTGCATTTTTTCTGGTTGTAGAAGAAATTTTATGATGTCCACTCCATTTTGATGAAAATGAGCTACACAGTTCTGTCTACAGGCAATAAGAAATGAGGAGGTTTCTAGGTCTAAGATAATTTTAATGGCAGGAAAATTTACTTGAGTGTTTGAAAGCAAACCGTCCGTTGCTGTGGGTTGGTGAGAGAGAAATATGTAGATTGATTGGTAACCAAAAACTAGTTGAAAAGTGGTGATAAACACGGAACCGATGGAATTATTACTGTATGATGTGAAAATAAGGTATGATGGTTGACAATGCTTGAATTCCCTGGGCATATTCAACACTATGTAGGAAACGTTAACTAATTCTATCTTTTGAATTGGACTGTTCAAATTGCAACTTGGAGGTATCAAGTAGAATATTAACAGAAATAACATTTCCTGAGACTCCAGTGTTTTAATTATTCGATCCAGTAGGTTTTTGTGTTTGGTTTTACTGCAGATGTCACTGTGGTACAAATTATTGCCAAAAGTAGTTTGCGTCGTAACCAATAATATTGGGCTTGTAACATAAACCAGTAGTAGAATATTTTGTCTTGGACTGTTGAAGCCCATTTTGTTGCGATGGTGGCTTCTGTTCACGCAAAATATAAATAATTTGTTCCTATGACTCGTTGTGAACTTCAATGGAATAATATTTTATGCACTAACCACTGTTATTAATGCAATACTTTTCGAGGTATGCTGCTAAACGTTGACAGCTTTTTATTCAAATCACAAATAAGTTCAATACATAAATGAAATCATTAATATGCATTTATATTATTTTCTGGTAAGTGAAATGGATTTTGAGGGTCTGTGAATAGTTTATCTAGTCACTTGCAAAAATATATTGCTTTTTACCAACGGGTCTTGATAGCGCTACTTCGGATGGCATATCAAAAATTTGTCATTTCTTGATTTCAAATTTAGGCAAAACACTTCTACTGTCAGTTATTGATTGAAATAATGTCAAATTGTCTACATATGAAATTGCACAGCGGAGTTCAATAATATAAATGCTTAAAATAATTATTTCGACTTGTGCATTCTATGGGATGCTCAAGTCTTATTAAATCATAAAATCATAATGGTTTTATTTAAAAGTTCGCAATATTCTGTGTATATTTCGTGAAAGCATGGTTACTATCACCTTTCCATTTAACTTCATCACGTGGCAATTTTGCTTTTAGTACTTCATTATACCTGAAGTACCATAGAAACAAAATGTCTTTGAACAAAATTTTCTGGAGTTAACCGGACACATACACTATATTAAAACATTTCTATTTGATGAATTTGAAGCGTTTGTAGAAAGTGATAAAAAGCTACTGTCACCGTACTTGATAAATTACTGCAATAACAAGTATTTCTATCGTAAAACTGGTCAGTACACCGAATTCGTAATCAAAACCAATAATTCTGTCAAAAAAGTTACATGAGTAAAAAAATTACTTGTGAGAATTCGGTTTGAAAAATTAGTGATTGATCCTGTAAATGCATATATACAGCTACGACGCTTTATAATAAGGAAAACGAAAAAAGGTGAGCAAAAGCCAGAAAACGTCTTTTTTAAATTCTCAAATGCTTTATTTATGTTCACTAATACTCGCCTCACTAATGCTTAATTATGTGCTTTAAAATTCCATTCGCCTAGTTCATGATGACTCTTCATGCAATAAGAACGACTCCATCGACTTAATTTTGCAACTTTAAACCTAATGACCTCTACTAGCCAGATAAACGTGGATACAGCAGCAAGGATGCCAAGCAACATCCAGCATACAGTTATGTCTTCTTTTGAGATTGGTTCTAGCCCTGCTCTCCCTTCCCTAAATTTAAATGGTAGTATCTTATTGTATGTAACTTTAATGGAATGGTCGTAAACCTGTTTAAACTGTGATTGAACGTACTGCCTTGCATAACTATGAATGTTGATAGACCTGCTCTTTCCCATTTTGGTCGAATATTTCTTAGCTTCATATGTAAACTGTAGGGCATCAAGTAAAATTTCTTCTAGGTAATAAATAATACCAGAGTTGTAAAGACGACCAACATATCTAAGTATAATCTCAGTGTATAGCGACTCATATACGACTTCCAAATACATTCGTTCTTGTAAAAATGGTTCCTCG
>JAHZMZ010003509.1:0-13355 GCA_027743805.1 Lepidocyrtoides sp. E14 | reverse complement strand
GCTCCATGCCACCTTGGCGAATAACATTTCCATGCCATCTTGGCGAATACAATTTCCATGCCATCTTGGCGAACTCATGATATTGATATATAATAATTCACATTTTTATCAATTATGCATTATGGATTTTATTTTTTTCTATGCAAAATATCCATTACGAAACGTGAGGTCATTGAGTAGAAATTCTTTTTTGTACGTTTTTTTAACAATGGAAAATTTCCTTGATGATAATAATCAGCAGTCTTCTTGAGAAAAAAAAAACAATTTGTGAAGATTTTTGTACGGTTCTGCTATGCTGACAAAAATTGGTAGGCAAAACAAAACCAGGAGGATGGGGCTGCATGCATAATTAAATTAGATGTAATTATCATTATAGTTTTTTTAGAATGGTAGCAAAATTACAGTTAGGACTATTATACAGTTAGGTATATTTTTTCATGCCTGCACCTATCACTTGTTACGTCGTCGTGCCATTTGGATAGGTATGCTTGCTTGCTTAATTTACATTTTTACATCCAGGGGATAAGAATAAGGAGGGCACGTGAAAAGTGCAAGAATGCAGTTGTTTTTGGCAACTCTATGTGGAAGCATGATGTGGATTAGGCATGGTCCAAAAATAAATGTGCAGTCAGCCAGAAGAAAGAAAAAAAAGGAGGAAAAAATTTTCCATTACATTATTCTCATGATGCCCTATAATTATTAAGAAATTGCAAAAATTATACAAAGGATGTATTCAAAATAAAAGCTGTCAATAATAATTATTTGCTCACTGGTATTCGCTTGCCTGCCTATTTTATTTGGCTCGTCAAGCGTTGTCGTCGTCGTCGTCATTTTGTTAGTATCAGCTCCAGACACACTTTTTCCTTTTCTCTTATCATGAACGACAAGCGATCAAGATGATGATATGAGGAGGAGACAGCGTGCAATGGAAATATTTGAGAAAAGGAGAAATAACCAACTAAACCCAGATTTTGAGCAAATACAAAGCCAACATGAAACAACACAGCAATAATAAATGTGATGAGAAGAGCACACAAAGTCATTAAGCAGGATGGATAACCAACATCTTCATACATCCAATCTGTTGACCATTTTACGTGACATTTTTTCCTGGCTAGAAATAGAGTATGAATGGTTGTCTTGCATGACATGACGTTTTTATACAAAAATAAATCTATATTTTTTAAAAAGGTTTTTGTTTATCATTCCATTTGATAATCATATTTCTCGTTAATCAATCATTTCTTTCCTCGGACGTTCCCCGAGGCATGACTCATTGTAGACTTGATGCTCATTGAGCTAGCAGCTTTATTTGCGCCAAGCCCGGATCTTTCTCGGTCATCCTCATCCTTCAAACTTTGTCTTCGAACCTTGACCTTAGCTGCTTTTTCCTTAAGCTCCTGGTAAAGTTTCGGGTGAGGTTTTAAAACCTCCTCCAGATCCTCCCTCTGCAGCACGCCAACCTCGCTTTCCAGTCGGGTCACGTATGAGAATCGGTAGTGCTCTGAGGGCAATAATATTTTGACCTCGCCGAAGCACTCGTTTTCGTAGAGGATTTCAACACATAATTCCAAATTCTTGCTACCGTCTAGAATCACCACCTCACCTTTTTTAATAAAGTACATGGACGTGCAAACGTCTCCCGCGCGGACAATCCGACTTCCAGGAAAGTAAATTTGGTGTCGTACTTTTGCACAGATTTGTCGCATCAAATTTTCCTCCAGCTTGCCCAAAATTCGCGACTGCAAAAAAAAAAAAAAAAAAAATTGGTAGAGACGCTTACTTGTCTAAAAAAAAATTAGCGTCTAGGGAAAGATAAAAATTGACCCCTTCTTACGCTTCTTAAATTGGGTCCGTATATTTCCAATGCCACATCCGCGTGTAGAGTATAAGGCAGCTCTTTCAGCATGCTAGTAAATCTCTTTCCACGACAGCGGTGCCAGAGCAGCTTAAAGTATTGACTGACTTCACGAATCTTTGGCTGGCTAATGCCCAGCGTCTCAAAATGTGCCTGGTAGAAAAAAAAATGTATTTTTTATTGCTAAATTAATTAACCAGGTAATTAGCTAAATAAATGCACGAGTTTCACAAACTTGGAGACAGGATAGCTTGTACTGGTAGTTGATTTTAGTGGCCACTTGAGACGCCAATGTTTGAACCATCTCTCCTACTAAATATGCAGCCAGGAAACTGGATGTGAATATCATGGCAATGCTGAGTAAAATCTTCGCCTACTGTTTTAGCAGCAATATCCGAATAGCCTGTGTAGGTTAGCGCGTTTGTCACGTAGTACAGAGACAGCAAATAGGCAGAGGAGGCGGGAACGTTACTAGAGCCTCCTTGAGCTAAATAAGTATTTTATAGTTTTATATAAAAATTGTGGACTGATAAAATGGATGTAAAAGTAGAAAAGAAAAGGTACACGCACTATAAAATTTTTGGTAAACTTCCTCGAGCCAGGATCCACTGGAGCATCCATTAGCACACGCGATCAGATACCAGGCACAAGTCCAAAAGTGGAACATAAAGCAGAGCAAAACAACAACCTTCATAATTTTCACACGAGATGACTTTAGCTTCAGCAGACTATTGTCCGTTTCTCGTATAAAGCGGACAAAGAGAATCTGAAACAAACAAAAAATCACAAATGAAAAATAAATATTTGTAAAAAAATATTAATTAAAATAAACTTGAATGTATTTCTAGTTTCTACGTACCACCCTCAACATCTGAAATGCTCGTAAATACTCTGCCGGTAAACCGGGCATAAAGTACTCCAACCAGTAAAAGGGAAAGGTGGTCACCAAATCTAGCCAAAGTCCATCATATCTTTTCATGTATCTCAAGGAAATCCTGTGTAGATTGGTAATGAGCGTGTTTGACTCATCGTAAAATCCTAAATGAAAGTTGAGCCAGATCCTGATGAGAAATATGATTTCCATTATAATGTGAGCTGCCAGCAGCCACTCGCCATCAGTGGCTTGGTACTTGTTTGCAAATGCAATTTCAAAAGCTGCCAGTCCACAGGAGAATGCGGTCATCACCACAAAGAAAATCACTAGATTGCCGAGTGCGGACACGGGATGAATGCAAAAGTTGAAAAGAGTGGCTTCACTAGCATCCTGGCAAATATGAATCATTCCCATTCCGTCTCTTGTTGTATGTCCAAATGTCAAAAAGAAGGTTCGCCACCGTTCCACAGGAGGCTTGGTGTAATCCTCAGCAGTTTTTACCAAGTCGGCCTTCAGCGTGTTTCGGGTGATGTCACGCTCTATGCTCTTTCTCGACGTGGTGAGATTCGGAAAGTAAACTTCAACTTCAGTTTTCCTGTTTAGTGGTTTCGATCCTCGGGATTTCCTACTGCCCTCAGAACCAGTTGTTGATTTCCTTTCATTGTTGATGGTGGTAAGAGTTGCTTCCATATCCAAGCTGCCTGAAACCTTTAACCCCTTCATGGCATGTTTAAAGTGCTTCACTGCAAACTCCTCAACAACCTCTTTGATTTTCGGATACCGTTCGAGAAACTGCTGGAACTCCTTCTTCGGGAATACATAAACAGTGACGTCCTTCACAGCAACTGTGGTGGTGAGTCGGTGAACATCGTAAACTAGACAGATTTGGCCAAACAAGCTTCCTGGTCCAAGCTGACTCATAACTTCGCCACGAACATTGTAACTGATCACTGCCCCGTTGGCAATGAAATCAATGTGATCCGACACATCTCCAAACTTGACGAGAAAGTCCCCCTCAGAATAAAACCTTTCAGTTAGGCAGCTAGCCAACATGGTTAGCCCAGTATCGTCCAGGTTCTTGAACAGCGCTGATGATTGAAGCGTAGCGCCATACAACTGCTTCATCACGTCCCTGCTCAGAGTTGGCGGCAAGGCGCTAAACAACTGTGTGGCCGCGACCCCCCGTGTTTTTTCCCAGGCGTTTACGTAAAAATCGCTTACTCTCCGACGACAATATCTTGAAACGTGATGTTGCCCCAGGTACTTTTCCATTATGGTCATTTTATCATGAAGCGCTATCTTCTGTTCACTTTCCCCAGAAATACAGCTGGTCAGCTTGCCAGAGACATAGGTGATCATCCATAGTCCAGATAATATGACAACTATTGCAACACGTTTGCTCTCTTTGTCAGGCCCAATGTTGACCACTTCAAACCCCTGGGTATATATCGAGTCCATTACCCATTGAATACCGACCAGGTGGGCGAGAAAAACCTTCTTCAACACTATCCCTATTGGCACGTATGGAGGCGTGTTTTGTACCCGTGCAAGACCTTTTAGAATCCAGGCATTCCTATTGGCACATTTCCAGGGATAGCCTGTCGTCGTAAAGTGACAAACTTGCAAAATGGAAAATGATGCGGCAAGGTTGAGAAAGAGAAGGAGGAGGGGCGCCATTTCCAGCAGCATGACAAAACTAAGTGATCGGAAAATGGTGCTTTCCAAATGACTCTTCAGCCTTAGTATAGACAGTACTTGGAGCATTCTATTCATGCGGAAGAGGCTGATTAGATGGTAGCGGTGGTCAAAGTTGGGCTTGTCGACCAGCGAAAAGAAAAAGAACATGTCGACGGGGAATGAGGAGAGCAGGTCGAGAACAAAGCGGTGCTTCAGATAGTTAACTGCCATTTTTCCTGAGTGCGTAATTAACTGATTTTTATCCCCAAAATAAGCGCACCGAAAACCAAAGCAAATGTCAATCCAGGCCACAATGTCCAGAGCTAAAGTTATATAAAAGGCTGCCCAAGGATCGACCGGAAGTGCTAGTTGAAGAGGAGCAAATGATGTTGCCAATGCGCCACACACCACGCGAAAGATCACCCATGCTTTGAGAAAGCTGCAAAACGGTGTGAAGTACATGTGCATGTTTAGCGACTTTTGACCTCGTGCGGTGGTATTATTATGCTTTGCGCCTTTTGCTCCTCGTCCAAATCTGTAGCTTACGAGAAGACTCTCCTCAAAGTGTGGTGAGGTCTCGACAATACTTTCCCATAATTCTGGAGTTGGGTATGGAAGAAAGTCTGTACTTTGATCTTTGGGGGGAGTAGTAGTAGGGGAAGTGGGCGTTTGTTCATTTTCTTTTCTCTGTTCATCACCTTCACCGCTCAATGTGCTGCTAGGTTCTTCTGGGTATGCCCCTGGCTCATCTTCCGACAAGAGCTCGTACTCTTTGAGGAACTGGGAGTTGGTATTTACAGTTTTCATAAAGTCTTCATAAGATAAGCAGAGAAGCTGGCAGTGGGTGACGGTACGGAACAAGAATTTTGAGTTAAACCCACTAAAAAGTCCACTCATTCCAAAGTAACGACCTTCGGTAAATGTGCCAATAACTTTATTCTCGTGGATGACGTCAACAGATCCTTTAGAAATGATGTAGAGATTCCGACAGATTTCGTTTGGGTAGAGAAGCACTTCCCCAGGGGGCATCAAATAGAAACAAAGAGAGCGACAAAAATCCGTCAGGAGGGCAGTGGGACAGTACATAAAAAGCGGGATGCGACTCAGATACTTGAGACCAACGGAACGAGACACTTTGCCGATAAGCGTGTTTGGAGCGTCCCAAATAATTTGCTTATCTCCAGAGAGTAATAGTGACCCACGGTCAGACTCCCACTGCAAATTGTAGTATTCATGTATGCGAGACACCAAAACCTGAGGGAATCTTCTGTAACTCATAAAAGTGGAGAGGGAGGTGAGCAAAGACTGAAATTGGATTCTCGGTTTTTCTCTGTTGACCAGCATGGCAGTAACTTTGGCTTGAAGGTAGAGTGAAATAGAGACACCGAACATTAAGCCAAAAACTTCCACAAGAACCTCCAGGTTAGTTTGGGCCGTAAGATCACCATATCCTGTGGTCGAGGTGATGACCAGTGCTCGGTAAAACGCGGTTGTATAGTCACCCGGTGGCGCTACGATGCCGTAAATATCTCGTAAAACGAAATTGAACGCTACTGCGACAAAGTGGGAGACGAGGAAGGATGCAACGACTAACTTGATAAGGTACGTGATCACTGGAGGGATCAGGGTGAGTCGGCCTTCAATCATGTGGAAAAATGGGAATGCCAAGTGAACTTGAGTAAGTCGATTAAACTTGAACAGATAATAGTACGGACTATCCAGGCCAAATCCAAATGGGACCGCAAGTAAATACTCAAATGGGATGCAGGATATCACTCGAACATAAAAGTACACTGTTCTTCTGCGATATCTGAAAATTTCCTTCAGGTCTTCAAATGTCTCTTTTTGAAGAAGACAAATATTTTTAAAAATTAATAAGGAGCAATTAATAAGCTGGGCTGATTAATTGAATTAACTTAAATTACTTTGTGGGGTGACCACTACTTGAGTCATGTCGAAAATGCAGTTCAGTATAAATATTACATCAGTTATATGAAAAGCGTAGGTCATCGTGTAATACTTTTGATCCCGAAATGCAAACTGAAAAGGCTGGAGAAGAAAAAGAAACAAAGGAACTTAATAATAATTAATTTAGACGACATATTTAGTAGAATCAATAAAGTACTGGAGCTTACATAGTAGTAAAAGACCGCGATGGCACAAATGGACACAATAAAATGCCAAAGGAGCACTCCCGCCTCGCCACTGCCCCCAGTTTCCCTCACATATCGGACAAAATGAGTAAAAATTTGTCCTCCAGTGAAGCCACCCCGAGCAGCAATTGCGCCACTACTGCCACTCAAGAAACCTCGTAAAGCTAATCCAGTGGTTTGACCAGCAGGCGCCATTACAATAAGCGGTGGGCGTGGAATGTTCAGATCCACTGCAAGACTTCCAGCTCGAGCGACATCCGTTTCCAGAGAAAGACAAGCCTGTGCCAAAATCTCCTTGAAAGTTTTACCATTCAACATTGGCGTGTGTGTTGTATGCTGACCAAGGTTTTCATCGTCGCATACCATACTCCCTAAACGCACGGATTGTTGCTTGGTGGCAATAGAAGGCCGTTCCAATTCCTCCATGTCTTCGTCGTCCGCACTCCGTAACCGAAAGTTTGCTTCCCCTCCACTTCCACCCGAAAAAGGACCAGTTTTTGACTCGTTTTCAAAACTGTATCCCAGTTCAGCAGAGCGAGCGCGCTCAGTCTCAAGCTCACTGTAAAACCGTGTCTTGATCGTTGCAAGTTCCCGAAATGCCCTCTGATAAGTATTGTGCTTTTCGCACAGTGCCAGTAGCAGTCCGCACTGCTCTATGCGTTGCTCCAGACGCTGCTCAAAGACAGGCATTAGCTCAGGATAATAATTGATCACACGTCGAAAGTTTTTCCGGGAGAGAATGAAAACGTCACAGTCGCTTCCACAACGAACTGTCGCAATATGAGGAAAAGGTTGGAGTAAATTGGTTTCGCCAAGGACTGAACCACTTCGAATAGTAGCGATTGGATTCTTCCCCTCCTCGTCTAAAATTTCTAGATATCCTTTAATCAAATACATCATCCCTTGTGGAGTGTCTCCTTTCCTGTACAAAGTTTCCCCGCTGAGATAAAAGTGGTGACTAGTGTGCAAACTGAGGGTCATCAGGAATGGCGTTTCAAGACCCTTCAACATTGGCAGCTGATCCATGATAAATTTGTTGACATCGTAGTAAGCTTCAGACGCCATTGTCTGAGGCATCATCTGAATCAAGTCCACGTCTGCCATTCCCTTGTTCTTTTTCCACAGGTAGGAGTAGTACCGGGTCACTTCTTCTTGAATGGAGCGCGCCACATTCATTTGATTTAAATAGTGGAGGATGCCATAGCAACGGGCCAAAAAGCGCTCCTTGTCCGTGTCCTTTTCGATAAATATGGAGGACAACGCACCGATAATGTTGACAAGGACATAGACCCATGCAGTAATTTCCACAAATGCTACAAATGCCACTTCCCAGTCCTTTGACAGGGTTGTGTGGACGTCACCAGCGCTAGGGAAAGAAGAATAACAGTGCTCACTTTATTTTTCCCAACTGGACAGATTGAAAGTTGATGATAGTTTAATAGTTCACGCTAATTTTCATTACCCCAATCGAAAACAAGTAGTGACTGTCCAGTACATGGAGACAAAATAATGGGTCACTAGAACATGCCAGTTGGGGTGATCATATAGAGGATTTGGATAGTTGAGTCTTAATTGGCCAAGCCAACTTAATTCATCACAGACTTCGTCAGTTGCTTCGTCAGCTGTCATGCGAAAATGCTCCAGTCGAAAAGGCTTGAGAGAAAAAGAAAAGAAAATTAATAATAATGCTAACCACGGAACGAGTTTTTTTTAATTAAGAAAATGATTTTAAATGCGTACCCGACACGCAATTCGATGCCAAATGCAGCAAAACATGTGAAACAAAAATAGGGTGAACATGAGCGTCTGCAAAGCCAACATTGTAAAGTCGCCGAAAACCAGTTGATGCTCCCATCTTGAAAAATACTGCATAATGGTTCGCACCCGGAGGAAGTACGTAAGCCTTGAGATGAAAATCATGGTATGACTTACGGGATTATTATTTGGACTACTCGGACCCCGGCTGTCTCCCATATCATTTAGGGTGTAAATCACCAAAACAATCAAGTCAAACGGGAAGACGGACAAGAGCGTGAACACAATGTCGCTGGTTGTGTATCCGTAATTGGTTTTCGCGTATTTAGACTTGATTAGGATTTGAAGCCATTGTGAAAACAGGCCCAAGGCGTAGATGGCATTAACCAAGTGGATGATTCCCCAAAGAAGTCTACTTTCCAGGAGGAAGCCCTCTGAAAAAAGAAAGAGGAAAATGGAGAGCAGACAAGAGGTCACGAAAATCACGTCAAAAACATGGCTTTCTAGGATTCTCAGTGTGCGGGGATACTTGGCTTCTTCGGCGTCGTGACTTTTAAAAACGTCCCCTTGAGAAGGCTCCCACACACCTTTGTTGCGAAGGCAGGGCAGTAAAATCTGAAGGATGCGAAGGGTCATACAACGCTTTTGATCTTGATCGTCAGAGCCGTCTGACTCTGCTACGGAATGTGAATCTGCAGAGTTTTTGCGGTCGGACTGCTTCACACTGAAAAAGCGCTCAGCACCTCCGTCTTCCGCCGCTTCGGTACGATCTTGTGGGTCGCTCATTTTTATTTTTGAGCTATAAATTAAACTAAATTTAACTCCTCTTGCTTCTTACTCGCACTAGTTTACTTACAGATCAGTTGAACAACTCAAAGTGCAAAAATAAAGATTTTTTTTTCTTCTTCTGCAAAACAAGAATTTTCTTTTGAAGTAACGCGGGGTCGTAAGAAAAGTGCATTTATTTTTTTTCTTGAACTATTCGCTGCATGAATGTACATGACGTTTGTAACATGGCAATGGTAATTTAATCAATCAATCATAATTTTGCCTAGCGAGATGCGGATTGAACTGCGAATTATATTTTTGCTTCACACTTGCCATCGAAGGCATGTCATTATTATTGCTTCTATTACTACTACTCCTTTCTCTTCTATCCAATTCTAACTGCTTTGCTGAACTGGGCTCTTCTTCGCCTCGAAGTTTTGCGAGAACCTTTTCCGCCCTCCGTCTTTCCTCCCGTTCACGCTCTAATCTTTCCTGTCTCAGTTTTTCCAAGTTTTCTCGTTTCTTCTTTTGAACTTGGTCGTCGTCATCATCACTTTCTGAATCTTTGGAACTAGAGCTGCTACGGCTTCTTTTTCTATGATGACGATGCTTTTTGCTCTTTTTTGAACTTTTGTGCTTCCTCTTGCTCTTCTTTTCCTTTTTTGATTTCCTCTTATGCTTATCACTTTCGCTGAGGGAGGTTGACAGTCGTTTCCTTTTTGCGGGACGAGAAGGTGAACTAGACTGGTCTGACGATTTCAACTTTTTTGTTGATGAGGTAGAGGAGGGAATACGGTCCAACTTTTTTTTCACTCCGGGCGTACTCAAATATTTTCGAATGTCTTTTAATGGATCAATAAAGCTTTTGAACTTGGCCATTTTGATTTCTTCTACAGACATTGATTTACTTTTTTCCTCCAATCCTCCAATTGCTGCTGCAGCTCTATCCAACTCTCTCTGCGTTTCCAGCTCTTTCTCTAATTCACTTGGCTGTTGTATCCCACGGTCAATTTTTGCGTACCAAGGCTTTTCCTTGGTCTGCTCTAAACTATCCTGTCCTAGGAATACCAAGTACCCAATTTTCTTTTCGTAGTCATCTTGCTCCTTTTTCTTTTCTTCTTCATACTCCTCATTTGTCTTTCCACCTTGTCGCTTTCCTGCCTCCACATCCTGGAAAAAGTTCACATGACCATCTGGCTGAACTACGTCTTTTAGCGACCCAAGAGCAATCCCGAAGCGAAGATCTTCCTCCTTATCACCTTCTCCATCCACGTTTATGTCTTCGTCCCCCTCTAAATCGACATCCCTACAAGCAGCCGTTTCAGCATTCAATCGTTTACTTGCTCGTTCTCTCAACAACGCTGTACGGGCTTCCTGGGCCTGAAATGTTGAATAATTTTTAATTTAAAATCTCTCAAAGTTTTAAACCAATACAATTACCTATGTACTATAATTATGCAGTCTAAAACTTACAGCAAGTGCTATCCTCCGCTGAGTTTCCTTTTCCTCCTCTGCAGCTTTCGCCTCATCCCTCCGAACTCGGGCAATGTTCTGCTTCGTCCGAACATGCCAACTGAAAATCACAATTAAATCAAACGATCATCATTTAAATGGTAACGGTAATCTAAATCATAGAGGAATAAGAACATTTGTCTATGATCTAAAATTCAATTTTGACTTTTTTCCCCTTTTGCATTAATGATTACAACACCACTCACCTTTTCTTTGGAAGGATATTCATGCTACCATATAAAGTTCAACCTCGAGAAAATAACCTATTAACAACTTATTAAAATATTTCAATACCAACAATCGACAAACAAGGGAATACACTTAAATATTTCAACGATAACTGACTTCTGATAATGATGACAACTAATCATCATTGATAAACAAACACGCACTACGCACACGAATTCGTATTCGCATTCGCACTGTCAGTCTGCCTGTCTAGTCTTGTTTGTAGTCAGCTGGGCAGAAACGTAGGTAGGCAGAAACCCAATCTTGTAAATACTCAAACTTTGTTCAATGACTTTGACGTTCAAAGGGACAGACACATGTGTCGCCAAAAATGTTAAAATTGTTATTCCATTTCATTATTCCGTTAAATCAGTAAAATTTTAACTGCTGAAGTAACTAACAATTTGCTAGCAACTATTCAGTGTGCAGGGTTAGAAGTGGAAGTACTAATTAATTGAGTTGACTATGGATAACAGTGAGGTTATTGACGATGCGTACGAGCACTTGGTGTTTTCGCACAAGGCGAAATCTCGTTTGAAAAGTTCGTTAAATTTGGAGTAAGTGTGGAATGTGTGGTCAGTGGTGGAACACTTTGAATGCACATTTAAAATTTTTTTAATCCCTTGCTAAATTTTAATTGCCGTTTGGAAATTACTTCATTGTTTATTTTCTTACGTAAATAGAAAGGTGATTAGAGGCGAGGCAGTAACGTTTGAAGTGGATATGGACGACGCCACGGCAGAACTATCGATTCAGGATGATGATGACGACGACTACGTAGCAGGTCTGGACTATGCTGCAAGTTATTTGAGTAAAAAGACTCAGGCGACCCTTGCTAAAAACTGTGCTACCATTGAAGCCCTGGCCAATACAGACTTCATGTCTACTGTATTCTCTGAGGTGGAACAATCAATGATCTCAATTCATACTGAGGACCTGGTGAAGAAGGAAATTGTGCGAGCCGGAACAGGAAAGAAGGTTCCCGAAAATGGAAAGGTGTTTCTGCATTACGTTGCCGTTTGTGAAGGTGCGGACGAGCCATGTGACTCCACTTTACTTCGGAGGACACCAGAGATTTTGGACATGCGAAAAGGATCCGTTTTGCCTGGATTCTTTCTCGCTGTATCTAGCATGGAGCTTAACGAAGTTGCCAAGTTTATTGTAAAGTCACCAATGGCATTTGGAAAGCATGGCTGTGCTCCCCGGATCCCACCTAATGCTGACATTCTCTACATTGTGGAGGTGCTGCAGATTATCGATGAGGAGTTGTTGCAGTCCCCTTTGTACATGACGGCAGATGAGCGAGCTGTTCTTCCATTCAAGAAAATTATGGATACCTCCGAGCAGTTACGGACAGATGGCAACGGACTGTTTCAAGAGGGCCGGTACAGGCCAGCAGTAAAAAAGTACAGGAAAGGTGTAGCAATTCTGGAGGATTATCCACTGGCTGGAGCAGAAGAGGAAAAAACCAGGAACCAACTGCTGCACACTCTCTATGCTAATTTGGCTCAATGTTTTTTACTCTTGGAGAGACCTGCGCAGGCATGTACCATGTGCAAAAATGGCTTGCGCTGTGCAAGTGGCAAAGATAGTGTCAAGTTACTGTACCGATTTGCCAAAGCCAAGATCCAGCTCAAGGACTTTGAAGGTGCCATTGGTCTCTGTGATAAAGCTTTAAAATTCCAGCCATCTAGTCAAGAGATCAAGAATCTTCGGCAAAAAGCGCAACACGAGGAAAAACAGGCAAAGGCAGAGTCAGAGAAAATGTTTCAAGGAATATTCAAAAATTAAATAGATAAGCGTAAAATAAAGTATTTTCGTTTATTTCAATGAATATTATGATGATCTGATATGAATTCAATGACTGTACAATCATCACTCTGTGCTTAAGCATTAAAATTATTTTTTTTCTACTTTTTCGAATAAACTGCGGTGGGATACAAATCTAAGTTTTTGACGCCTTCTTCGTTTCATTTTCATTTTCTTAAAAAATACGACACTGTTCATTTCTACTAAAGTCGCAATGGTCAATATCCGTGAGTCCCATGTCCCCTTGCAAAATATTGTTAACCACAGCCCTCGCCAGATAACCGGTGGTTGTCGCAGTGGAAGCATTGAAAAAAGGGTAGAGCTCGTTTTCATGAACTTTTGCGGTCGGACTGCTATTCCCAGTTGGACTACTGCTGTTATTATCAATCCCTACTGCATTCTGTTGAGCTTTCAAATCCTTTTGAAACATTTTGAACGCACTGGCCACAGTCTTGTCCACATCCAAACTGCCTCTGAATGACAACTCGGGATTGCGTTGGAGAATAGTGCTGACCACACATAGAAGCTCGATAACCACGTGGATGTACTCGGGATGCTCAATATTGTGCAGCATGGATTCCACCAAAAGGGCAAAGTTGAGTTCGGATAATGTCATGTGATTCAAGGTTGGCTCTTGGGCAAGACTCTTTCCAGCGACGATGATTCCTCCCGGTGTCTTTTTCAAAACGTGCCATACTCTGGCGTAAAAGTTGTTTGGAAC
>JAHZMZ010003508.1:0-23411 GCA_027743805.1 Lepidocyrtoides sp. E14 | reverse complement strand
CATCAATTGTCAGGCCACACCAACAGGGTTTATTCATTGCAGGTTTGTTCATGCTAAATGTTCATTTGATAAAAAATTCACAGAAAATGTATCAATGTTGAAATAATATATATTGGTTATAACCTGGGCTGTTATATTTTTAATCAAGTAGCAATTTGAGGCCGGATATAAAAAACAAGTGACATATTGATTGTACAATCTGTGTTTCTTTACTTTACTGTAGGACCTAACAAGCACCTAAGTGCAGTAACTTGTCTTCAACTAATAAACAAATTTGTTATAACGTCTTCCGACGATGGAACTGTGAAATTATGGGATGTCAGGACTGGTAAGTTTACACTTTCAAATTCAATTTGTGAAGCCTGCATATTTTAGAAATCTTTATGGAAAAATAATTTATTCCTCCGATTTTGTGTATGATATTTCCAGGGGAGTTTGTACGTAATCTAGTTTCTTTAAGTAGTGGCGGAAGTGGAGGAGTGGTGTGGAGAATTCGAGCATCCGAAACAAAGCTCGTGTGTGCTGTTGGAAGTCGTAATGGCACCGAGGAAACGAAGCTATTAGTGCTAGATTTTGATACAGATGCCATTAAACTAGAGTCGAAAACCGAAAAGCCATTGGAAATCACATTGGATTAGTGAGTCTGACAGAGCGCCATATAAAAAAATGTTGTTATCCCTGTTTTAGAAATTTAAAATCATCGAATTCACGCACGCACAAAGTAAATTCCTCTGTCGAGTCTTCCTGATAGGTCACCCAGATCTCTCAAAAAACTAACGACAATTCAAGATCTTCATATTTTCTACAATTTTGGAAGAAATATACGCTTCAGGAGATAGAGAATTGAAAGGAATTCTTGATGTATCACAGTTTGGTTTACTGAAATTATTCATTAATAACATCAGACAGCAGAGTGGTACACCTCTTTCCACCGAATAGCTAGTTAAAGATGACTGACTTTATATTTAGAAAACTACATAATATTTTATCGTATAAGCAAAACATAAGTTTCTAATGGTACATAAGAAATACATATGTTTAAAAGTTTTACTACGTAAACGACTCTCAATCCAATTAATTCAGCATAATTTACATAAATAAATAGCATTTTTGACTGATCATATGATGAATCCAAAAATCATCTAGTAAAAGTTAATTTTCTTTTACGGATAGTGTTACACTGCAAACAGTGGTTTGAAGAGATCGAGACAAATTGAAAATGCAATGGGAAAAATAGATTTGTGAGGTTAAAGATTGTGAAGATTATATGTTCACTTATTGTGAAACGTATTAAATTCGCCGTAAATGTACAAGGAAGACTCAAAAATATGTATAGGCGTAGAAGATAATTCATTGTCATGCAGGAATGCAACTAAGTACTGAGTTAGTATTTCGGAACTAAGAATTCAAACACCCGATATTTTCTCAGCGATTCAATTATATAAATTCCTTGATTGTTATAAATTGTATAGTATACTTGTAAGCATAGTAGATTATTGAACGCATTCATCGCGATATTAATATTATATATTTTATTCCCGAATGTAAAGTTATACAGATATCACATTCTCATCACCATAACTTAAAATCATAGGCCTCTCCCCATTCTGTTGCCAAGTTGCAAATTACGAAATATACAAACCGAAATGGACTTGTTAAGCAGTTTGAAAAACGCGAAATTGGTTCAATAGGTTGTGTTTCTGTAATATTTTCCAACTTCCAATTACTGGTTTGGCGAGGAAAGAATAATGCTAAGTGGTATTAAATATTCAGGGCCTAATCTTTGATTTTATTCAGTTATCATACGGCCTGTGTGTATTGTTCCTATAATATTTGTATAACGTTTATTCAAGCATTGTAAGCAATAATGTCTAGTAATATTTAGTTTTATGATTTATAGCACAAATTATGCGTAAATGAAATACTGGTATGATGGTTAAAATGGGATTATTAGTTTGTTCTCCCGCATTAGCCGTCCTAATTGGTTTTAATTTATATCTGGACTTCAGCATAGCAAAAAAAAAACAAGAAGCAAAGCAAAACAAAAATAAGTTTTGAATTCATTCAAACACATTGTGTATTTTTGTGTGATAAAATGCATACATTTTTACTGATGTAACCCTATTTCCTTTCTATATACTTAATAATATGGTTTCCTTCTTCTTCCTTCTGTACTCTTTATTTCTGTTAGAATTATAAAAAAGATGTGGATGATGTAATGTCTTCATCAATTCTTCATGTAAAAATAGTATTTTTGAAAAACCTAAATTTTTAATGTAAAAATAATCTCAAGAGAAAAATTCCTCGATAAAAATAGATTTTTATTATTATTAATGTAGTTGCCACCTGCATTTTGAAATGGTTTTACAACAAACCTATGTTCAAACTTGTAGTGATATTTCGTTGACAGCACCAACAACGGCTGTTACTAATTTAGTTGTTGTTTGCGCTCTTCTTTGAATGTGAAATAAAAAAACGTCAAAGAGTTTGAGAAGACAACTGATATATGAGTTTGTATTCACAGCTTGTTTGTTTCTGCATTCTATTTGGAGTATTATAATGGGTTGAAAAAAATTAAATATCTGCATACGCTTCAATACTACACCATATTCACATCAACTTTCATGCCCATACTACTTGTTTCATTATTCTGTATTCATCTAAAGAGAATTGCTGGAAGCTACCTTTACCACTTGGAAACTTCAACAAAAAAGTATTTCCCAATTCGTTTCAAATAAAAGTTGAAATATCTGCACTCGTTTCAGAAACTCTGCAAACGCAGAAAATTGCATAGGTAGTCAAGATTTGTGTTTGCTCTCGAGTGCAGCATGGCCAAAAGCATTTTTGTTAAAATGAATGAATCAATGTTTAATGTGCCTTCTTAGTGTAACCATCTACCATCTAAAAACCTACTGTCAAAATTATTAGCCCTACACAAAGACATTCCGTTAAGAAACAAAGAAAATCTCTATCTAGTTCAATGGCAGTAGTAACGCAAATGGTTTAAAAAGTTTGTATTCAACAGCTGCCTGAATGAAACTTTAATAGAGAAGTGGTGGTGATGGTGGTATAATGCTATGCACGTATGTATGTATTTTATATCTTAAAAAATTGACGATTATTTGTGAGGCCTGGTTTCGTGGTCCACTTGGTTGCCTTACAACCACTACATCATATTATACATATATGTACTAATAATGGTAAGTATCATTGATGGAATACTACTTCCGATGATGATGATCCACCTCTTCTCTGCCATTTATACCGTTAGCTTTTCTCCAAAGCTCACTTTATGTCTACAATCTTGACTTACTTTTTAGTTCAACTTGAGGCGACTACGTAGTATATATACAAGTTTTCGTTGGTTTCGCGATTTTGGCTTTGCACTGCGTTTGGAAGTTTGCATGCTTTGTTTTCACCGTTGTACCTTCATCATATTATGCGCATCCAAAAACCTTGTTACTTTCATGCCTCGAGGAGAGGGGATGAGAAGCTTTGTTCTATTCCAGCCATTTTACGTATGTTTGAATTGCAGATTACATTGTGCGACGTAACACGTAACGACGTACGTAAGAAGTACATCCATTCTGACACTTTTTTTCAAAGGCTAAAAAAAATTTGCTAAACTTCGTTCATCTGCAACAAGATTTATCTGTACAAATCTGAACAACTTGAAAGCTCAAGTTTTACACACTTCTTTTTCGAAAAGAAAGAAGGAATATTCTGCGTATGCATAACCAATAGAATCTCTCTGGATTTTGGTGAAACATGCCTTTCCTTCTATATCAGAGAGTTAGACACACTGCGCAAAAAGTTAGCCTGCTTTTTTATATCATATCATCATCATATGTGGATGAAATAAATAATGGAGGCATTGTGTGTGCGTGATAGTTGGCACTTTTCTAGTAGACGGGAATAATGCTTCATTGCTACAGTACAGTGTGAATAATTCGGGGTCTGATTGCAAGAAAAGTGAGCACTTTCACAATGACAGTTGGTGTAATTTTCATGGCGGTGGAGCATCCTTATGCATGTTCCTATCCGCCGCATTGCGAATACCAAAAAAATCATTGATTATGCATCACGCAAAAGACTAGAAAATGCGACTCTAACAACTGTACAACAGTAAAACGCAATATTTTTCTTCACTACTGAGCTGAGAAGTGACAGAGACACTAAATATATCCACATGACTTGCATTATATAATCTATAAAATTGTCGTGTGGGCATGCACACTGCAAAAAGACGTACTCATGCAGGGGGCCAGACAGACACATGCAGAAACAGTATTTTTCTCATTATTGAAGAAACTTTTCTCTTGCTGTTGTGGGTATCATCAAGCTTATTTTTCACGGAAAATCAGCAACAAAGCCGTGCGGAAGTTGAACAAATTGATATGGAAAAACGGGTGCTTGAATTATCAGCGCTGGAAAAAAATAAAATGCACGTTCACCATTAGACTCCACTTTCTCCTTTTCTCTCTCACTTTAGTCCTTACTTTTTTACTCCAGACCAGAACTATCACTATTTGGATATCTGAACGCGACAACAAGAGAAAAAAAAGAGAAAAAGAGTTGGGAGTAAAGCTGAAGTCAACTGGTAGTCTGTTTATGTCATTTTCACAACAGTCAACAGACTTTACTTCATGCAAGCTCAGACGTACCTTTCTCCTCCTTACTCCTCTTCGGTATAAATGTACAAAGGCAATAAAAACATTATACAAGAGGAGATATGTGTTACACAAGAGTTTATAATCATTTGAAAGTCAGACTCCCTTTCCCTCAGATCTTACAAGAGTTTTTCTCCTTGTAAAAACCCAACCAGCCATCAATAATGCATGGGGTGTCCTAGATGACAGGTTTCAGCGAAATATAACAAAAAAAATTCTCCAATACCAAAATGTTATGAAGCGAAAATAAAACGGTGGAACGAAACATGTATGTGTTTGTAAACAAAACAAACTCTGCCGGAAATTGCATATGCAGAAAGTAAGAGATGATAGATGTAAAAAAAGGGGAAAATATGTAGGATACATTATGTCGCCGCTACTGCCGACAAGGACCACACGGAGTGGAGCATTGGATAGGAAAGACGAAGCTATAAAAGACTACCTGTTTTACAAGAAAAAAAGTAGTTTCCTAACTTGTCATGCAACATGCACACCCAGTACTATGTACTATCTAGTATCAAGTGTCTGTTTAAACTATTCTCACCGTCGCCACCACCGCTATTGCTCCACTACTGTTACGACTTTGTTCAATGGTATTCTTAACAGGATTCTGCAAAAACATTTTTCTCAAAGAAAGTGGTCGACTTTAAGCAATATTTTTATGGCACTTTTTACTGTAAGTAACTGTTGCAGGATATTTGTCCCTTTTTAGGATCCCTTTATCTTTCTCTGAAGAAAGCGTTGCTTACATCATGGAAGAAGAAAAACAGTTACGGCAGCAACTACATGCATCAAGCATAAGTTCTGTGTGATATATTATATTTGTACGTACGTACTCTCTTCTCTCCCTCACTTTTGCAGTTGCAGAGTGCATAAATAAGAAGCGCACATTTTTAGTCTTTTTGGATGTCATCGTAAGTGTATGAGGAAAAGAGAAAGAAAAACAAGTTCAACCAAATAAACTGTACAAAATATTCCTTCAGGACTCCTTGCCCTGTAATTGAGTATTTTATGAAGGCCCAATAAACTTTAACTCAAGTCTGAGAAACTAAAAGCTATAAAAAAAAGTTGATCGGCGTGTCCGGACATTAGCTCTGTTTTTCTCGTCATATCATATCCTTCTCAGTATCTCTGTCGAACACTGTTAGCTTTCTTATATAAATGCATGCATTCATATAGCTAAAAGCAAAGAAAAACATCTCTTGCCACAATATTAACTCTGACATGCATGTCTGTCTGTCCGTAGGTACTTTTTTATCTTGACCACAGGTTATTCCTTTTGACATTTTCATCCAAATTTGGCATGCTGGTTAGACGCTAGTCAAATGCAAGCACAGTCGTGATCAATTGTCATAATCACATAAAAAAATACTTAAACTAGAAAGTTTTTATTTAATGAATTTGAAAGCTTTCTATGGGTTTTTGGTCGTTGCTTGAATGATAATCCACTAGTTCCCGATTAAATCAATCTTGTCGTAACCAAAACATTCAATGCTGCAATACTAGTATAACCAGTAAATAAGTACTGAAACTGGGATAAGTAAATAGAAACTGTTGATGGTGTGTACTTGCATATGCATAATATCCGAACAGAAGCGTTCTTCCTTCCTTACTCCTAACCTGGTCAACGTAATGCAACTTTCAGCAAAATACTTTAAAACTTTTTTTACAGTCCACCGCGAGTTTATTATTACTACTTTAAATTACTTTTGTACTTTTACTCGTACGAGTATTATGCAAATGTTTCTCGTTTTGTATGCTAGACATCAGCTTTCAGCTTGCAGTCAAAACATAAGTGTACACGGTAATTATGGGGTATATAGGATAGGTGGGGGCACAAACATGCAGAACTGCACGATGAGTGAGTTTCTCTGAAATGCACATACAACCTAATGTATTGGCAAGACTGATGCTATCACATTGCACATAGAAATTTTTACTTCTACTTTCTCTCTCCACATGCAAGCATTTATTATTATTTCATAAAAGTTAAATAAGCATTATCTGATGGTGAACTAAAAACAAAAGTCTGAGACAGAGAAAGAGAGAGGGAGAAAATGGTGTAAAGGTTTTAACTGTATCAGCATCCATCTCTTGTGAATTTTCGTAATCTACACAAAGTGCACAGTACAATATTTTTATTACTCACCGGCAAAATCTTATTCTTATTACTATACCAAAAACATGTAGAGACCAGTATTTATTTCGATTACGGTAGTCCATGCACCATAGTCTGCTTTATTCGTCAAACTATGGTCTGTTTGATTGCATGAAAAAAACAGTTTCTTATAATTTAGGCCTTAGTCACACACAAGGAAAATACTCCAAAAAAACTAACTATAAAAGAAAGTTGCGAAAGTAAAGTTATGTTAGTTACCTTCGTTAACCATTTAAACAATGAAACCGCTAAAATTGAAAGCTGTACTGGAAAATTGAGCTAATTTCAATTTCTGTTGTGTTTTGTTGTAGTTTCACTTGTATAATATGTACCTACATATAACAAATTACGATGTGGACAGACGGACAAACAAAGACTGTCACCTAGAGTAACCAGTTTCCGTTTCGTGATAATGATAGTTTTCTCCGTGTATATATAACTTTTCCCCATTGTGTTCCATTACTCCTTGCTTCTTACCCCTAGTCATTTTTATTCCGGGAAATGGAAAGCATTCCCCAGTCCAGTTCCACTGAGCGTATTCACCACAATCAGTTGTTGTTGCGTGCCTGAAAACGTATACACGCAACATTTACCCTCCTCCACTAAAATTCTCTCTCTCTCTCTCTCCCTTCTTTCTCTCCGTATTCATCCATGTTCCCTCCAATACACTCAACTGATAATCATACACATGTACCCATAATGTGACAGTCATGCATATCAAAAGCACGAGGCTCTCCTCTCTGGCAGCCCAACTTACTTACAAGTTTCATTCACAATTGCTTTTGTTACTGTAGAGTAGTATAATCGGAGTATTAAAAATCGTTATGAAAACAACTAAACGAATTGAGATATATACAGGCATAACATTACATTTATGTATATCTCACCAAATAATAATATTATTATTATTATTCTTTTTAACAAGACAAGTAAGCACCTCCTTTCCAGCTTGTAGCAGTCCCTCACTCCTCTACTGCTCTTGGTTCCATTTTCTCCCGGCATTATTATTGTAGTTGAAGTTTCATTTCTACTTTTAAATGACTAAGCACACACAAACTAACAGTGCTCATGAAATGGTGTGTGCATGCATACCAGCGATGCTAGTGGATTATATTACCAAAAGTACAATTGAAGCATGAATGAATGTATGTATGTGTCTGACTGACTGAGTGAGTGCCGAAAGCTAAAGCTATCGTTTTTATTAAGCCAGGGCACTTCACCAAAATCCCAGGCATACAAGTGGAAAGCTGTAAGCTTGGAGGAAGTTTTGTGTGCCTGGCACAAAAAATTACTACATTTCTTACTTACCTAGCCAACCAACTTGCAACCTACCTACCCGATTTTTTTTTCGTTTATAATATGTAATAGTAAACATAAAAAGTAAACTAAAAAAATATCCGATCGGATAGAAATGATTTCTAGTCAGCTTAACCCAAGCTGAACACCATATACAGTCGATAGTGGGCTCCATCGCCAGCACCACATCGCATCCTCTCTGCTCCTTATTACGTTTACTTTCCAAAGTAAGTCCAGTAGTCCAAACATAAACAAATACACACATAAAAAGGTTTAACATACAAAATACAAATCCTGTCTTTTTTTCTAGTTGTATCAAACAATACGGGAAGAAGAAGTGGTGGTGGCTGGAGTGAGTACAGTGATGCCAGTGATGGTTTCAGTGAAAATGTAGCTATACAGCAGCAGTTAAAAAGTTTGACCTCTTCTGCCATCGTGACGTGCTTTTTTTACAGCTGCTTGGATAGCATTCTGGTCACATTATTAAAAAATAGATCAGGTCCTGTACTTTTCTAAGCCCCCTGCGTTTAACCACACAAGTGCTCTACCAGAAAGACCACTAATCTGGTATGTAGTTTGACAAGTATATCCGCTATGTCACTCCTTGCCTTACACAAACTCAGGAAAGCTATTCTCGTGCGGAGTGACCACTACAGCACGTTATTCAGTTTGTGAACATATACATACTCGGGCAAATAGTTTTAGATGGTTGGCAAAAATGTAACCACGCTGACATCCTTGGCTGTTAGACGCCTTTACTAAATGGCATTGCAATCAGTAAGCAAAAGAACATATTTTTTTCCAAAAAAAAAAGAAGAGGTGACAACAAACCCAGTCGCCAGTAGTATTTTCTATTCTAAAAACAAAGAGTACAAAATATACTGCGAAAGATAAAAAAAATAATGAGTAGATTTCATTGAAAAAAAATGTAAGAGAAAACCACAAGGAAAGTATTGTTTCTCGGAACGACATCACCGTATGTTTGTTTCGTCTCCATCCCATAAAACCAAAAGGTTTTACTGCAGAGAGCCGGAAAAGAAAAAGGATTAAAAATGAATTTTGTCGTTTGATTACAAGAAAAAAATGTCGTAAAACACTGCACGGCTGCATTTTTAAGTACATAATACGTATTTAAATGTATAAGCTAAAACGACTAATTTTTTCCTGTATTATTACCACATTGCAGTAACACTGTTTCTGGAGTCTTTTTACTTGAACCGCTTACTTATTATTTTTTTCTTCGCTAGATATAAATACACACAGACAGTTTAATTAGTCTCGTGGAAATTTTAATCTTGTGAGGAAAGCATTTTGTTACAAATGTGACAATCTCACCGTATTTAATTCCACATATAAAAAAGCGTGGAATTGTTTTTCTAAAGGAAACTTGAAACTCCTGCCGCAATATGTGTTATCCCAATCCGTAAAATAAAAATGCTTCCTAGAGACAAAAGAAGGGAATAAATAGGATAAAACCCCAGTTTTTATTCAGACAGAGAGAGAGAGAGAGAGAGAGGGAGAAAACGCAATTGGTGCAAGTATGTGTGCTTACATTACCCATATTCATATGGATACATGAAGTCACATGGAAATACAAGGGAAATTTTTAGATGAAGGAGGAAAGCCAGGAAATATGGGAAATCCTTGTGTAAACCACGAGATGGATAAAGAAATGGAGACAAACAGAGAGCAAATCTTGGGATAAAACAAAACAAGCCTCAAAATCTGCTTCCACCAAGTGTCTCGTGTGTTAGTGCTACATCAGGCGTCGAGCTGTCTGGTTAGTCTGCTACCACCTCACACACACACTCACCCACACACACACACACACCACTACCCTCTTTTTCTACTGGTAATGCTATCATCATACATTTTCCCGTTACTTCTCCTCCATTCTTTTCTAACGTTTTAAGGCAAAATATTGCAGAGATACGATACGAGTTTGCTCTTCTTCCTATTTTTTTCTTATCAACCATTTTCTCCATACAAAGTTTACTCACTTCGTCTCTCAGTTTACTCCAGCAGCATTACCCTTGCCTAGTATATAGTTGGTGGATTTTACTCATATTCTGGCAGACTTGCTCTCCCTGTTTTCCTCAGAACTAGGCTCATTCTCTGTTGTGCTCGCTCTCCTTTCCCTTCTTGTGCCAGTCTCGGTCTCAACTTCATCTCTTTTTTCAACTCGTTTCCCTTCCTTCTCCTGTTCTCTGTGCTGCTGCTAGAAAAAGTAGCAGATTACCCTGCTCCTTGTTCAGATTCGCCCACAGAGTTGTACCTACTACACTGCTCCTGATATACTTGAGACAGAAGAAACACATTAAAGATATTTATTATTGACACTACAAACTTCTATGAATACTCGTACAAAAAAAAAAAGATTTTTCGCCTGCTGTGAATATGTTAAAGAAAACAGGAACAAACTCCCCCATTTCAAGTTGAGTCGTTTGCAACATAGAATATTTTGTTAGTGTGATTGTTTAAAAAGTATGGCTCCCTTTTTATTATTTTTTTTTGATTTATTCTCCCCCAACAAATTTTATAATTTTATTTTAGTGAGTCTTATTAGTATTCATCGTGATGAATCATCATCCTCTCTTTAGTTGGGTTAGTGTACATCCTCATCTTCATCATTGTTATTTATGAGAGCCCCTCAAATATGCGTGCTGGTGATATTTTCCTTGAATTTTTAACAAGGCACACTCGTTTAAATGGTATCGAAAAATACGATCGTTGCCACTGATTTTTTAGATTAATGTATTGTATTATTTTTCAATTTATTGCTTTTATTTTGCAACAGCTATTATCCTCTCTATGCGTACAATAGAAAAGATCAGAAAGGAGCAGGTGCTTCTCATATTTTTAGCCCTTTTTAGTCGTGACTGAAACACGTGAAAAGAAAGGAATTGAGTGTGACTAAGTATACGTAACAAGGCTACTTTCTTTCCTTGTAAGTCTCTCATGGCACCACCACCACCACCACTTCATGTTCGACACTTGGCTAAGTGCTGTTGGACGTATTTCATATAGCAGTGCGAAAAACAGTGAAGAAGGTGAAGAAAGAAAAGCAGTCAAATGAAAGAATGTGCTTAGGGATGGGAAGTGAACATGTGCTTTTCTTTTCATTTTTTTCCAGATTCACAATACCACATTAGTGGCCTCGTTACGTTGCAATAATCTAGGAATGCTAGTGACATGAGAGTCATCAAAAGTAGAGAATAGGCTTCTGGTGCCACTCTAAAGCATAAAAAACTTTGTCCAACTTTATTTAGAAACAGTTACAAGTATTATTATCAACATCATCATCGTCTCCAAACAGCAGTTTAATATCTTGTGTTTGCCACATTTCCGCTGATTATAAAAAAATGGAAACTCTTCGGGCTTTGTAATAACGCGAGAACTAGCGTAATAATAAAGTTGTAGTCGCATTTATGGATTGCAATTAAAGTCTCCAACAGTGATGACTTTATTGCAAACAATTAAAACAAGTAGAGCATACTTTGAGTTGAAATCAGTTAGTCAAGTCATAAAATGAAAGTTAGGAGGAAACATACATAGTAATCAGGATGCTTTGCTTTTAACCATGCTTTTTAAAAAAAATTCATTTGCGCTAAAAATGATTTTTTTTACATTTTTATATTCCCCAGCATTCAAAAAATAAAATAAACCAAGTGAAAATATTCTCTTTGTGAATTTCGTTTAATCATGTAAAGGAAGTCTGTAATATGATGATGATGATGATGATGACAAGTACATTGACAATTAGAGAATATCGCGAAATGGTTAAATCAGCAGGATAAGAAGATGTGTCAGATCCACCTTTGTGTAACTACAGCTCCAAGCAACAAGAAGTTGAAGCACATGGAGCGAGTTGAAATAAAAACTTTCAAAGTGAAAATTCTCCTTTAAGAAACTGTAAACCAAGTAGACAGTTCAGCGTCGTTTCCGTGTAACAAAATTATCACCTTTTTCAAGTCGACAAGAACGTCTGCCTATAGTACTTACATACATTGAGTGGTAGTAAATGAAGGGCTAGGTGCACACACTTCCGTTGCTACTACTGTAATTGTATAAATGCTTTCCTTCTCTTTCCCATATACGTACATCCATATATATATGACATAGTTTTTTTTTTTTGGCTGAAGAATTACTAAGAGGAAACCAGCCCAAATGGTGCTTCTGATCATAACAAGCTCCTGAAGTGTGTAACTGCCGAAATCATTAATGAATGAAGAGTAAAATGTTCCACAAACTGAGCAGCAGCAGCTAGCAGCAAGACAAGGGAAAGAGCTTCTGGAAAACGCACTAGGATTTCATGGTAAGTAGACACTTGCTCTTGTCCTCACTTATTATTATTATTATATATCCCCCCGCATATAATGCATAAAGGAATGTTAGCTTGAAGTGGTGGAATTATATAGACAAGAGAAAGGAGGGAGACGGAGCAGCATCGTTAAGATTTTCGTAAGCAAGATAAGTTTTTTTTGTCAAGACAGTTGAGTGTTTCCCTTGTTTTACCACAGAAGAAGAAGTAGCGGTGGTAGAAGAAGAAAACTTTGAATACAGATAAAAAAAACCTCATGTTCTGCTGTGCTGGTGACAAGTGGATTGGGCAATATAATAATAATAATATGAAACATCGTTACCTACCTGCACACTCACACACAAACGATGACATGTAAATATCTACGAGTATAGATTCTTAAGTGTAATATTAGGTACATAATATAGACAAATTCTCAAATTTCCGCACATATTTTCCCCAACACTGGAATTGAACAAAGAAAGTAATAGACATTGTGAGTTGTGAAAAGATAGAGTCATCTTAAGAACTCATTTGACAGGTTGGAAGGAAGAATTGCTTTTCAGCGTCAGCCGTACTTTTTTTTCTACTCGTGTAGCACACACACACACACAACTCTTCCCTTTCTTCTTGTTCTTCTTCTTCTTATTCACAAGTAATATTGAAACAAACGTAATAATAGTAGAGATACAATGCATTATGCTTCTATCGTTGCCCCTTTCACCAGTTTGACTGCAAGTGGATTCCCTTTCCACTAAATGGATCCCAAAGAGGTCACCTAGAAAAAAAACCTCAAACGCGAGGAGAACATCATAAGAAGGAAAATCAAAGAGGAACAAAGAGCCAAAACATTTCACCTTCACTACCACCAAAAAACTTTTTTCTGTTTCCTTTCTGGAAAAGTTACCTTTCCGTTGTCTAACAAGAATTCATTCACATTTGTACATGTTCTGGTGGCGGTGCTGCAAGTAGCAAGAAGGTATAGGAATGTACAGGTACCACAACAATAATAATAATAAGGAGCAGCCTTTGAAGCATAAAAGGAAGGTTAAATGAAAGCCATGGAAGCTATAAGGTTTAAGCACAAGTAGCACACCAATGATCTTAAATAAACACATAACTCCTTCGAACGTGCAAAGGTGAGGCAGTAGTGCTTGTTTGCATTATTAGTAATTAGGGAATTGCACCACACAGCATTGATGTAACTACTACTACTTCTTTCGTTCAAGCATACAAACTTGTCCTTTTCCTTCTCCTTCTTCTTCTTCTATTTTCCTCAAGGTATAATTTTCAATAGAAGATTCCTCAGAGGAAACAAAAAAGCCTCTTGAATCTTTTGACAGAAAGGCATTCCAAGAGAACAATGCATTAAAAGGACCTAACTATCTAAATATATCATAAATATAAATAATACTGCAATATGGCATGTGGTCTATGATGATGATAAAGGTCTATACTATGGCTACATCATATCGAAAAATTATGTTCCCATTTCCCACAGCTGACCACACAAATTCTTGCTCCCTGTACTGCTAAAGCAAAGAGAAAGTTTAGTGGAGAGGGAAAGTTGCACGAGAAAACAAATGCTTCGCCAAATAACATTTATTCAAGAAAAAGGCCTACACAAATATGTAGCCAGGCATTTCCTTCCTTGCGTACACTTTGCATCGCTTGTACTTCCCCAGTTCCTTTCTCCACTATCTATCTCTCTCTGCTATGTAAATACTGTTCTCTTTCTGCCTTTTACTTGTCTTCCTTTCCTCTTTTAATTCTCCTTCCTCGTCTCCTCTTTTTGCGAAAACTTGTACCCCTTTTGCATATAAAGACATTTAAGCTGTTGTAGTCGGTCGGTCAAATTGAAAGTAAATAGCCAGACATGTAATGGATTACTACTGTGGTATGGTAGTTTCATATTAATGCAACTTGTATACATATGTATGCTTGTTTTGCATGGACAGGGGGAATCAAATGTAGCCAAGCCAGGAACAAAGTACCTAACAGTCGTTCCAGAGGAAAGTCAGACAGGGAAGAAAAAAGATTTAAAACACTTGTTCGCAGAGAATGTTCATGACTCCTATAACTAGTCAGTTCTTTGTGCACATTTCTTCGAACACAGTGGCGGTTGGCAGGAATAGTTGTCTCTCTTTGTTGTAATAGTAATAATGGCAGTAGGGTTAGTAGCAACAGGATTTTTTTTTGTGGCCACGCACGCCGGACAATGTTTAAAGATTATATACATTTTATGCTATCATTGCTGCTGCTGCTGCTACAATAACTACTGCCTTTTTTTCGTTTGTTCTTACATGTTCATTTCTGGGTCTTCTTGCCTTGTGTTGTTTCCACAAGAAGCACATTCCAGCAGTAGCGCACACAACAGAATGAATGAGCTGAAAAGGTATGTAATCCTCTTGCTCTGACTAGTCTACACACTAAGCACGCAGTTTGAAGATTGCGACCATAACCAAGTGGTTCCATCTTCTACATTTTCAAAATTCTTTGGTTCTCCACTTCCTTTCTTCCTCCTCAAAAAAAGGGAACATATCAGCCTAATAATAATAACACAGGAAAGGAAGTTGTTTCCTGCTGGTTTTTTTCAGAATTGGGCTAAGCTAAGCTATATAAAATGAAAGTAGTAATAATAGTAGTGGTTTCTAGAAAATAGGCGCAAAGGTACCGCATCTTGCACAACACTAATAAGTTGAAAAAGAAATGACGACAATCTCTGCGTAGTCTTTAACTCCTTCTCTATAGCCGATCAACTTTTGGGTGAGCTTATTTCGAGATTTCAACATGAGTACTAAGGCGATGACTAGAACTGGTACGTCTACAGCATAAAATGTATGCTCGCCATGGATTCCTTCTGTTTACGACTTTAAGAAAAAGAAACATAAAGGAAATCACCAAGAGTGCTGCCAAAGGGAAATCTTCAAGATCTTTCCCTTTTTTTCTACTAACTAACCACACCAGACTCTCTCTCTCTCTCTCTCTCTCTCCTTTTGTCGATTTTACATGCTCCAAGTAAATAAATATGTAGTAGTAGTAGTAGTACACAACCACCTACTACTATTTCTATAATGTTGCTTACCACTACTACTACTGCCAGTTTTTTTCAGAGTTTTATACACACTTGCATTTACACAAAAAAAATTGGATAGTATAACCATCTACTTGCACATATGTACATATTTATATACACAAGTAGTATGCTTTTTGTGAATGCGTACCTTTGAGCAATCTGTCTATTTATACAATTACTGGTTTTCCGCATTCTCCAAGTGTACACACACACACGGTCATTTCTATAACCGTATCTCTTTCAAGAGAACCTACCATTACAACTGACGCCTAATAATATAACGGCCACATTTTATGTAAATACACCTACATTGTTGTTCTTTCTTTCTCTTTTCTATTCTGTCGTCGTCCTAGTGCCTCAATAAGTAGATTTCCTGCTTTCATTTTATTATATTATCGCAAAGTGAGCATATAGTGGAGAAAAGAAAGATTTGCTTGGACTGGCATGGCTTTACTCTCTCTCTCTCTCTCTCTTTCTGCCTTTTTTTCTTCACTTACTTTTTAAGAAGACTAATTTGTTCCTGTTGGTAGTTACTTTAGTTGTGTATATGTGTAGTATGTCTGTGTGGTGTAGTGGTCGTAGTGGTACAAATAGTAGCCCTTATTAGTTTTAGCAGTAGTGGCTTGCCATTGCATTAGTGTCAACCAAAGCTATTATTTTATTTTTACGGCTACTATCACCTTCCATTACATGAATATGTATCTACTATTTATATATTGGTGGTGCGGTGTTGACTAGTAACACCACCACCAACTCTCTTCATTTGTAACCCCTTCGTCTTTCTCTTCTTTTTTTGTTGCAATTGCTATCAATGCTGCTGCTGCTGCTGCTGTTGTTGTTGTTGTTCTTTCAACACTTATGACAGAGCGGAAGAATTAGGACCTGCTATTGCGTTTTATCTTTTTCTTGGTGTTTGATCGTCTGTTTGTCTGTCTGTCTTCAAATCTATTGAAAATTCAATGTATTTTTCTGTTTTGCCGTTTTTACGGAAAAAGGTATATTATGTAAAAATGGTTTTTTAAAGCGGTTTACACTCTTTTTTATTCCTTTCTTACTCTTAAGTGAATTCACAGCAGCGTCAGGGAGCTTTACATTATCAGTCCCTTTCATATGCCTGTTCTCAAGCAACCTTTTTTACTAGCACATTGACGCTTCCACTAAAAAAGGGACCCCCTTCTGTCAACTTCACTAGTCCATTCTCTAATCTCGTTTTATACACCCAACAACGTATTTGTAAGTGCGTTAAGTAAACACACATTCATTTGCTCACACTTGTTCCATTTTCTCAAACTCATTCCTTTCATTTTGTTCAGAAAAAGTATCGAAAATAACAGATATGCACACACAGTTGTCCATTACCCCAAAAAAGAGGAAGTAAAAAAACACTACCATTTTCCATTGTAAATTGATGTAGTCAGTCGTGCCATTAGAATTTCATGTGTTACTTACTCCTAAGTAAAGATTGTGCAACAACTTGTTAAAAAGTGGAAAGGCAACGATGACTTTGCAGAGAAAATGGGTATCTTCTAGTATAGTAGCAGCCTACCAGTTGAACCATTATTGTCGGTTGAATATCCTATCATTTTCATGCTGGAGAAGAATTCTTTCTTAATTGATACCTTGACAAAAAAAATCGTTGAGAGGAGGCATTTTAGTGTGTTTCCTCTTTGCAGACCCATTAGACACCTTTCTCCTTCAACAAGCTCACAGATGCAAGTAGGTAGGTAAACATTTTAAAAGAGTAACTGCTACAAAAAGCTCTACTGTTTATATATCATGTATGTACTGTATATTTGCAAGGAAAATGTTGGAAACAATATAGCAAAGTTCTAGACAATGAATTCTTTATAAAGGGATGGATGCCGATTTTTTTTGCGTCCAAAAAGTACTTCGACCCGTTCTGCTGGCATTATTGGTTTCTGCAGACAACAGCAGTAATATGATTTGTTGGTAGGCCAGTTCGTTTTCCTAATATTAATTTCAACTCTTTTGCAGGCAGTTCAAGAGAAACTTGCTTGCAATTTTGTTGATGCTCCTTGAATGGTAAGCCAAGTGTATCAGTACACAAACAGCGAGCAGTAGTAGTGTAAGCACCCATCCAAAAAAATCTAAGCTTATGTCGACGGACTTGTGCAAGTGAAAGGTTTACTTTCAGACAAGTATCATCCACAAGCCTTTTTTCGTACAGAGAGCACCAAATTGTCGATCATTCAAACAGGACGCTATTACGATACGATAAAATAACCTAGTGTGCGCGCTCCCATTCTAAAGGCAAATAGTATTTACCAGTGGTACATTATGGCGTATTTATGGTGTACACATTTTGTAACTACTTCCTAAAGTCCGTGTGTGTAATAAAGTCCTCGATGAAATTAGTTTGCTTTCATAAGCTCTTCTCTGGGGTTATCTTTCTTTCGACTTAATAAAATGGAAAAGGTGTGTGCGCTCTGTCTTTCATTTTATGTAATGTGTATATCTACCATTTCAACTAAACTTTCCCTGATCCTGGAGACCATTTAGTAAAACTGACTTCCTCCGTTTTCCCTATCAGTTTACCTCTGCGCCAATAGCCGTATGTGTATATTCTGTAATATGGCTAGTAGTGCTAACGTTTTTGTGCGATTGTTAGTGCTCGCCTAAGTACAATATTATATTGTTTCGTGTTCAGCGTATAAAATCTCAATTTCCTACATGTCGGAATTTATACATTGGAGCTCATTTTGAAAGTTTAAACTTGTATACGCTCCTCTTCTTCTTCTTCTTCCTCGTCAAGTAAACTTGCACATGGATGTTTTGATAATGTTTTCACAATAATAATAGTCTGTATTCGTTTGGTTGTTGTGAAAGTTGCTGCTGAGTTGCTGATCCATGATGATGCAAGCAACATATACAAAAGATTTCGTGCAGCCGGTGCCTTACGGACATATAATAATCCTATACACCACCACCGGAGGAATGGCGTGAACTCGCTATTACACTGACGAAATATTTACAGAGTATTCGTACACTTATACATACTACCTACTTACATACATCTATACACATGCATACATGTTATGAGAGAAATCATTTGAATCCCATCCAAACTCTTGGAACAAGGACTGTAAAAACGAGAAACAAGCAACTGATGCCCAATATGTTTCGTTGAACTCATAAAAAGTGTGCCCTTTTAGTAGTATCACTGGTTGTTGTATAACTTTGCTTTTGCACGCAATGTACAGCTAGCACTGAAAAAGGCACCACTGACTACTGAGACAACAGTTATGTTGAATGCTGTAAAAAGTAATTTGATATAGCAGAAAGACAGCGAGAGGGAGAGAGAAAGCGAGAGATGAGCAGCCACTCATGACTATGACTATGACCAATCTGACTTCCGCTTAAGCACCAATGAAGTAGACTGGAATGGAAATCAGAGGATCTCCATCCTGTTCACTGTCTTTTCACTCTCTTCAGAATAATTTAGCCCTTTAATGCATTTGCTCATTCTAAAGGAGACCATAATGTTGTTGACTTTATATATTTTATATCGAATAATGACTTGAGAGAAACAATAGATGAGAGAGAGAGAGAGAGAGAGAGGGAGAAAGAGGAGGGAGGGAAATAGTCGAGGAAAAGAAGAGTTGTTTCAATGTTCATAATCTCTAAACTGTTGTCTTGTGTGCCATTTCCAGACGATTTTACCACGATATGAACTGCTAACTTATCTTGTATTCAGTGTGCTCCTGTTTTTAAGCTCGAGTTACTACATATTATACGCTTATTTGATGTGCCCTTTACAAGTATCTTTGCCAAATGGCCCTACATGGTCATTTGGACATGTAGAGAGTAGTATGCATGGATATGTCACCATGTCAGGCTTATGATTATGCAAAATACTAGTCATTCGCTTGGCTTACCTTATTAAATCGATTCCGATAAAAGAAAATAATATGATTTTGCTATTTTTTTAAAAATACCAGTTTAATAGACTGTATGATGAAATTGCTTTTTGCAAAGAGACTCTTCGACCTCTAGGTTAGCAGAAACTCATCCGAGTTCAATTACATTTTAAAAATTAATCAAAATTACCGTACTAATGGAAAATTGTGGAAAATATGACCGCTATTTAGTAAATTGATATGGCATACTATGTAGTTTGCCCTAGGTACTCCACAAATTACTTGGAAACGGTAAGAGCACCCGCTTAAATTTTAAAAGCCCTCATTTAAACGCTACATATCATATAATATGGCTTCTGATGAAAAAGGGTGAATGTCAAGATAATTAGATTCTAGATCTGGAAGCGTTTCCTAAGCCCTCTGTAGAAAATGACGTGCTGATATAATGGTTTTAGAACATAACATTAACATCAAACTACTTTTCCATTACGTACTCTTTATGGTGCTCAAAGTCAGAGCATTATGAATGTGAGTCATTTCACTGGCACGAAATAAATAAATAAGTTATATGAATCATAATGGCTGATGAGCATTTGAGCTATGAGGTGAGGGTTATCCTCATGATGATGATGATGATGACGTTGATTTAATTAAGCTCAGATAGATGAATAAACAGATACATGAAACAAAATGGAACAGAATTTATTTAGATTAGTTTCAAAAGAACAACAACAAAACTGTTCTCCCCCAACAAGTTTGTTGCTTTCTGATGCCACTACTCTCCGCTTCTGTTTTTGTTTGTCTGAGTATGCAAAATGAATCCTTACAAGAGAGCAGAGGAAAAAGAAGATTAAGCGACCGACCGGTGTTTTTCCTATCATGGAGGATAGAAGCTCCGATCCATTTTCTCATGCCATGCCTCTCTGAGAAACACTTTCCGTGCTTCTAAGAAATAAATAGCCAGAAAAATCCTTGCAACGTTCTATAAAAGGATCGCTAACACAGTTGGAGGCAAAATTTAAAACTTATCTTTACGACAAACGCTAGCAAAGTACAAAGCGGTATAAAAATTGAAGATGAGGATGAGAAATATTTTGATGCTACTATCACCCTGCTTGTTATTTTATCATTAAGAGCCAATGCAAGCAGGTACATGCTTATGATAACTTTAACAACAACCATTAAATCCCTGGTTTGAATTTGACTTACGACTTTTATGACCTGGTTGAAAGATCGTGTTGAAGGTGTGAAATAATTCCACCAAAGTCCCACAAGAGTTTGTCGACTTTTAGAAAATAAACTTTGCAAAGCATTAATTGAACAAGCCAAAAAGGTGTAGGGATAACCTGGTATATAAAATAATCAACCTCAAACCAGAAGTAGCAAAACATTGGGTAGTTTGCTAATAAATAGTAGATACAGACTGAGTGTGAAATCACATAAAGTAAGTTACACAACTATCTTGCTCCTCGTAAACTGGTAAACATCACGACATTTTCCAGCCACTTGGGGTGCACATCATATATATATGACACTATAGTTGCACTACGATGACCTTAATAATATATGAAGCATTTTACCAAACACTTTCCGAGCAAAGTTGCTTACAAAGATATATTACGACAAAGTTTGAACAGAGTTAAAACTGCATTGGCTTTCAAGTGAAATATGCTATTTTAGGTGTTTGCTGTGCGCATTCTTGGCCTCTTCAACAGTTATTATGTCTGTATGTCCTCCTTTTCTTCTCATACATGCATGCATGCACACACACATTCTCGACGTAATGACTTGTGTAAACTAAAAAAAATGTACAATAAAATGAAAGGTGGAATTATTGTTTGTTACAGAGACGCAAGCCAAAGAGTCCAAAAATAGAGTAGTGCTATAATAAAAAGGTAAAAAAGGAGAGAAAAAAATGAGAATCTCTTAAAGCTCGTTTCCTATCTCCTCTCTCTCTCTCTCCTTCTTTCCCCTTTGTCAAAACTTATCTGACTTTTAGTCCGAGTCTGTCAAAGGGGAAATGCTACACAAAAGAGTGTATAATGTAATACGATGATGAATTACTTTCAAATACAGTCACGCATCCTATCCATTCATAATATATGACCGCAGTTGCAGCCCCGTAAGTAATAATTAGAAAACTGTAAAATGCAACCCTGCATCTCAAATATAATAAGCATGTGCTGCTGGTGGCTGGTTGTTTGTGTAAACTCCATTTAATACTCTTTTCCATGACAAATAAATGTTTTTTTTTTGTATTGCAGTGGCATAGAGTACACATGACATCCTTCCCACCTAACTAATATACCTATTCTGAACTCATAGTATATAATTTGAGTGTGCATTGAAGCGAGGAACGCCATTATCATCAAATAATGTCAAATAATGGACACTCAGAAAATAAAGTACCTATATACAATAGCAGCATAATAAACCCCGAAAAGGGGGAAATAAAATAAAAAAACAGAATAATAATAATAATAGTGAATTCTGCTGACCAACTACATACCTATATCCCTTTCCTTCCCAATCCGGATGTGTGGTCAGAATACAACAACTGAAATATTTTTCCTGGTTGTTGTTGCTGGTGGTGAGGAAAGAGAAAAAAAAGTAAAAGTGAGCAGTGAGCACTGAATTAGTGGTTATTTGCTGGTGCTTTTCACTTCAAATGTATGTATGCGTGTACGTGTGTATATACGTGCCTTCGATGATGCTATTGTGCTGCTATGTCGCTTCTTTCCTCCTGCCGTCGCCGTCGTCGTCGTCATTCTTGTTGTGTGCTGTATTCCTATTATCTGTATTATTTGAGCCACTTCTCCTCTCACTGACTGAATGTATTTATTACTGGCTTGCAGTTGATACTAGGTATTATTATTACCTTTTTATGGTGCTATTTTTCTCAGAGAAAGAAGCGTGTGCACAATATTTCCACTTGACTGCCCCAACCAGAAAAACTGTTTCCACCTACTTCAAAACACAAAATTTATATATACATATTTATTTTCAGGCGGAGAAAGGAATAACAGGAGTAGAAAGGCTTTTAAATGTATCAGTAGCAGCAACTCAAGTGGACAATAAGTTGCAGTGACAACGATGTTCTGTTATTATTACAAATGAAGCCTGTGTAAGCCAAGCAATATGATAGGTAGCCACAACTAAAAAAAACCCAATGCCATGCCTTACTCATTCATTCCCCACCGCCTGACGACATGCATCCCTATCATCGTCATTATTATCAGCATCATCAGTTGAAGGTGTTCTTGACAGTTCCATATTATTACTCTCTCCCACGATACCATGATATCTTGTCTCTCTCTCTCCCTTTCTTTCTGGATATGAAATCCTTTTTGCTTTACAAATAAATTGGAAAAGTGAGCGTACACACAATATAATACGGACGGATAACCACCGTCGCATTAGTCATCATCGGCTCTGTCATCTACTCCATTTTGTATCGTTGATGCTGCCGCTGCTGCTGTTACCCTTTCCCCATATGCAGGAAATGAAACCATTCATATTGTGCTCATTCACGCTAATTCATATGGCGTGTGTTTGGCAGCAAACCGAAATAAAGGTCACCCACCGTTCATTTCTGCACACCTGTGACTTCACTACTTTGTTTGTTGTTTTCAACTTCTTTGTGATCTTTTAGTGCGGAAAAACCACCGATGGACTTATTCAACTATACATTAAGATCAAATAGAAATTTGTTATTGATCCTTTTGTTCATTATAAGAGCATGGAGCTAAAGTGTTGATGAGTCTAGTCTAGAGGCCAGAACTCAAAGAGCTCATATGCTGTAAACGTACTCTTCGAATTTTACGTACATGTCAGAAGTGTCTATAGCCCAGATATGGCTTTTTTTCCGGATATAGTGGTGAGTTCAGGTTGGGTAGGCAGTACAGTTATAGGAATGATTTCTGGTGTTTTTTATTGTATTTAGTAATATTGAGTGATAAAGTAAATGCACAATGACTCATCCCACGTTACCGTAATGCTAGTGTACAAAAGCTTTTTTTAAAGTGGCTCTTAA